>JAYKAV010003332.1:467113-480217 GCA_035582835.1 Phoebastria nigripes
GAGACCATAAAAACGGGTCTGGAATGAGTTCCCTGAAAGAGTAAGACGTGAATAGTCTCTGGCTTTAAAAGAAAAGAAAAAATGATCAGAACAGGGCCAGGGAAAAAAAAAAAGAATAATAAAGAAAAGGTTAAATTATACACTCCTTTAATAGCACAAGCATGACATAATGGTTGAAACCCAAAGACAGACGAGAAAAAGAAAAATAATTTTACTCAATATGCAACCAACCTGTGGAGTTTACTGACATAAGTTACCACTGACCATAAACRCAACATTAATTGAGCCCAACCTCACGCAAATCACGCGACTCCAGAAGATGTTTCTTAATTAAGGTGCCAACAAGCCTGATAATGAAATCTGAAGAGTCAGCAGAAGTGGGTATGACACACAAAACTCTCGGTCGGTAGCAGCTAAACCTACCCCACAAACAGCCCAAAGTCAAAAGCCAAAAGAGGCAGCAGCGACTTACAGGTGGAGGGAGCGGACGCTGGAAGCAGTGGGTCCCAGGGAGGGAATGGCGGTCAGCTCGTTGTTGTTCAGTCGCCTGCAACGAAGAGAAATTAATTGCTGAAGCAAGCAGCCTACGACCAAGCATGTGGGAGCAGGGGATGGCCGCAGCACTTCCTTATCCAACCCCCCTCTCTCTCCAGGAACACTGACGTTTTGGCAGAGGCCTCCATCTTAAGGGGTTTGTCTGGGTCTCTCTGACGGTCCCACCTTATCCTCCCAACCCAATCCTTTAATAAATGAGAGCCACCATAACTGGTTCCACAGTATCTTCTTTATAAAAACAAGGCTTTTTTTCCCCTTCCACCCACTCCCTTAAGCGAAGTGCCACCGAGGAAGGCACTGTGCCACAGACCTCCATCGGCCTGAGTTTCCACAGTCATCACAGAGCCGAGCCTTAGATAGGAGACTGTTTGCACCCACAGCCATGAGGCAGCTGGGTCCTGCTGCCTCAGGACAATGAATTTAACTCCCTCCCCAAGCAGCAGCCCCCACTTGCCCCTCCATGCCAGGCCACGGCGTGGGGGCCCAGCAGGGTGCCATGGCAGCGGGGAATGGCAGCCTCAGGCCTCCTCTCTGCACCAGGCCAAGCTCTGGAAATCCTGCGAGGGCAGCCCCATGAAGCCAGCAACACACACAAAAAAACTGGCGCTGGGCGCAGTAATGCCACCAAAAACAGGTGACCTGCTCCAGCCGGCCGGGGAGCACCATGCAGCCCCCCGGGGCTAATGGCAATTGCAGACAGGGCCCCGCTCCTGGAAATGCCGGTACAAAAATGTCCCCTTCAATGGCCTAATGTTTGAAGTGTTTTTCTGACTGAAAACAGATCCTTGCCATGTGACCGGCTCTTCCTTGGTTTAAAGAGCCCTTGTTTGTATGGTGAATTAGTCAATTAATTACTGTAACAGTCGCTTGTCTGGCTGCTTGAAAATTACCTAATTTCTTAGCCATCTTGCCCGCTCCCCGCCGCCGCATGCTGAAGCAATTAAAGTCGAGTCCCTGCCAGGCCAAGCCGGGCAGCACACGGCGGCTCCCCAGGACCCCCAGCCGCCTCCGATCGGCTATTGCTTGAGGCAGARCCTCTCTCTCCGCTGCCTGCCTGTAAACTGTTCCCCTTCTGCAGGGGCTCTGCAAGGGGATCTCGAAAAGATCACAATTCAGGTGCGAGAAGCAGAGCATCCCGTAGCAGGCAGGGGAGCGCGGCGCAGCTGAGGCGGGCTAAGCCGTGGGCACGAGTTGGGGCAATCCTAAATTATAGTGGGGTGGGTTTTTTTTTTTTTTCTTTCTTTCCTTTAAAACTATTTTTGGCAGGTGGGAGAGAGCAGCGATACATCCATCCCAGAACTTCCTTCTGACTCCTCCGAGAGCAGGCAAGATATTTGATTTCATGAGGAGTTCCAGGCAACTGCTGGGATAAAAGCTTTCCTCAGCCTCGGCTCTGCCTCTGACATTATACTCGTACCTTAAAATGTAAGGGAAAAAAGCCAGACGCATTGCAATTCAGCAAGGAGCTCCACTTTGCAACTAAAAGCTCATTGTTGCTCATATTATAGCAAGGTCTAGAGCTTTCGAAGGTACAAAGCAAGCTGGAAAGAGCATTAAAATGCTTATGTTTGTGCCATGTTTTCATTAACATCCAACTGAGCATCTTTTGGAAAGGCATGGGAGAAGAAGGATAATTAGGCCCACTCTCCGCTAGCCTGGGTCAGCTCTGGTTAAGCAGCTCCGACACCAACTGGTGTCTAACAACTGGTCAAACCCTCCTCTGACATAAGTGTGATTTTCATGTATCAGCCTCCTGTCGGGTCAGAAGTCAGTCAGAAGTCGTTCTCCCACCTCATTTTCTCTCTTGGCTCACAGGCACCAGTTGTCGATGCAGAGGAGACAGCCAAGCTTGGTATTTGCCTGGGATTTCCCTCTCATCTTCCCCTTCCCCCATGTAAAGGAACAAAAACAAAACAAAAAAAAAAGCAAAAAAAAATCCCCAAAACAGAACAGCCCGGCTCAACAAATTTCAACTTTCAGTCTCCTTTCTCCTCCCCAGCCCTCCCCTTTGACGACACAAACCTGCTGCCTCTGGATGCTAAGGCAGACGAGGAGGGGGGCCACCCGTATAAAATATTTACGGTCCAGTTGCCAGGCTGGTGTCAAGCTGAAACGGAGCCTGCTCAAAAATAGCACAGCTCTCCAGAGCTTTCAGTGAAAGGCACTTTAGAAAATAAAAGGTGAGTTGTTTGGAGAGGAATTTTAGCACAGTTACTACTTTTTGTTACAAATGAGCTTGGAAAACCTGAGCGCCGTGCAACGATTGCTTTCATGGATCCCATGATCCATATGACCTGAGGAAACCCCAGAAAGGACCACAGGGCCTACCCTACAGCAGCACCCTCCATCCCACCCTTTCAACCAAAGTATGAGAATGGATGGACCCCAGGGGGTTGTCATTAGAGGGAGCCACCAAAGAGGATGAGAGAAAGCATAGGTGTCCTAAAGCAAAGTAATGTCCCACTCCAGCCCCTACCACCTGAGCCTCCATCAGCACAAAGCTACTTATTTCAGAGCATGTGGGATCACAGGGTTTCATATCACTTTGTGCCACTAAATTTCATCCCACACAGACTTAAACTTTTAAGAAAAAAAAGCTTCTCAAACAAACAAAAAAAAAAACCACAACACACAAACAACTGCCTAAAGCCAGGGAAAGGGAAAAGTGTAGGGTAAATACAGCTATTACTTTATTACAATCTCAGTAAAGCAAAACAGAGCATCCAAGATAAGCTGTGAAGTTTAAATCTTTGGTTTGCAGACATTTTCTTAAAATCAAGGGAAAACAAAAGGTTTTCAAAATATATCATGCTAATTATTCACAGTCAGAGACACACACAGAGCTTTGAGCCTCATCTGTAATGCTCAGGAACCACAGGCACCATGTTTGAAGCATCATGGGAGGTTTCAGGTCTTATCAATGCATCTATTATTTGGGGCAATCTCTTTCCCTGAGGGTGACTTGGTTTGCCCAGCACAGCACGCACAGCAAAACACTGACTTGCTCTCAAGACATGCCACAGCATGATGCTTATTTCATGAATGTTTGTAAAGTGCTTAAAAAAAAAAAACCCTCAGAAAGGAGATGCTCTGGCAGTACAGATGTGGTTCTCTTTGTGAAATGCAGTTTATTTCAGTGGTCTGTGGTTTAGCTGTTATTCAAAAGCAACCAAGATTGGTAGATAGGGCTTTTAATAGAGCTTCTCCCTCACACTTTCCAGAGCCTGCCTTCCAGGCTCTGCTCCAGACCTCTGCCTCCCTTCCAGTATCCCATTTCTGACTGCTCCCTTTCCCTCCTACTCACTACTCCTCTGCTCTTTCCCTTTTCCCTAACCCTGCCTTTCTGACACAGCAAGCAGCTCCTATCTGCACCATTACTTTGTGGGCTGCATTACTTACCTCCCCCGAACCCTGACATCTTTTTTTAGCAGCTGACTGTTCAGTGCAGGGCTTGTCCTGCTCTCGACGTGTGCAGCACTTTGCACAAGGGAGCTCCCTACCTAAGGAATCAGAAGCCATACATATTTCCCAGCCCCRCGCTCCCTGAAGTCACATGCCTTCAGGCACTTCCACAAATAAAAGCTATTGCTAAGCCACAATCATGTTAGGATAATTCTAAAGTCTCAAGGGATCAGGGCTGCAATTCTCTTCTTTAAGCACAGAGTAATTTAAGGCTTTCCACACTTTAAAGAAAAGTTGAGAAAACAGATCCTATAGGCAGTGTTTTGCTGACCTGCATCACTTTCTCTCCCCTCCCTGACTGCTCTCTAGGATGATCATGATGAACTGATTTCAGAGCACTGCAGTCACTCCTGATGCATATTGCTCACTTAATCATGATCCCTAGCAAGTCCCTACTATCAGTGTAAGCAGGGGAGCCAGGGGCAATCAGGCCAGGGGAGAGATGCTACATTAATCTCCATGGTCCAATCCTGCAGGCATCAGTCAGGCAGAACTTCCCGCTGTAGCGAACCCTTTTGCGCCTATTTAAGAATCACAGGATCTGGCCCCTCCACAAGCCCCAGAGCCAACACTTAATGAAAACAGACAGAGGACAAGAGAAAATGTACGATATACACAGAGCGCAGTATTGTTTCTGAAAGGAAATGTTTTTTCAGTTTCCCATGAGGCATCAGTAGCTCTTCAAACAGAGCCCAAACCTCAAGTATGCCAGCGATTCAACATTCAAACGCGAGCTCATTACCTCAACCCACCGCTTGCAGTTTTAGTCACTTTCATTTTTCAAAACCCAAAATCAGAGCTCCAGGAATCGCTGTGAATAGCTGACAAGCGCAGCTCCTCTGCGAGTGTAACTGCTGAGCGTTCACACAGAGCAGGAGCTAGGAAAAGCTGCGATTCCCCAAACAGGGTTTCTTTTACCAGCAACTGGGGTCTGGCACAGCCACTCAGACCTCCACCAGCTCCTTCTCTTCCCCCACCAAAGCAGAAGACAGCTCTGCTGTTTTAGCCTCTCCTAGCCAACTTCAAACAGAATTTGTTCTGGTTCCAAAAGGAGCACAAATGTCTGAGAGAGGAGGAGACACAGTTAAGTGCTTTGTTATCCACTACACTACACCTTTGTTTCCTGGGAGATTTGGGTTAGGTTGGCATCAGGTATCACAATCCAGGCTGTTCTGCCTTGCTTCAGGGTTATCCTTTCAGCAAGGAGCTTTGTGTGTATGTTCAGGTGTGTTAGCTGAACTGCGCCCTCAGAGCATTGCACAAGACCGAGGGAGGCAAACTCCAATGATTTCCAATAACAGCTATGCTGTTTTAATTGGGATGTTGTGTTCTGTTAATTGATTAGTTTAAAAAAAAAACAGCACAGGTACAACATGGAGAAAAAAAAACCTCCACACCAGGTCAGATCTGCCCATTCAAGTTAGCTAAAGGAAGGTACTGTCTTAGGAAACTATATACAATTTCCTCCTGGCCCACAAGCCACCCTGGCAAAATACAATTAAAACCTTTGAAAGAATACTTACACTTCCTGCAGGTTCGACAGCCCTGCAAAGGCAGAAGGATCAATCTCTGTCAACTTGTTGTAGCTCAGGTTTCTGTTAAAATAAAAGACAGTGGGATCAGCATACTGCAGTTACCGTGGCTCAGCAAAACACAGTCATCTTAATTATTCTGGATTGCACTGGGAGGGTGTTGTCGGTTTTGTTTTTTTTTTTTTAAACAAGAGCACTTAAACATGGCAGAGCAGCACTTTTCTGCTGAATACATGAGTGAGCGAGTTTAGTTCCGTGATCAAAATGTTATCTAGCTCTCTCTAAGCTTTTTCCTCTTTTGCATTAGTGTGGTTTTAATTTGTCTTTATATTACACAATTACATTTATTATTCTTCTATTGGTTATTCACAACCACAAAACTAATCACAGATGAATAGGATATTTCCTGACAAATTAAAGTCTGAACTGAAACAATCAACAAACCCTCTGCTAAATATTTTATAGCTATATTCACACAGAGTATTTTTATATACCACTGTGTGTTACATACAAAATATACACACATAGGTATGTACGCTTACTATGTGTAAATACAAAATATATTCTATGTTTTCTAACAAGATGGTATTATTAGTAGATCACTAAATGTTTTTTTAATCAGCAATTACAGCTTTCAGCCAGTCACACAGTAGCACACGCTTTGGTCCTCAACAACCCCAACCAATGTTTTCCAACTACCCAACAGTCCAAATCTAGATCATATTATAGCACTCCACTGGCGGATGGCAAACAAGTTGTGCTGTATTATCTGAAAACAGGCTGGTGGGAGAGCAGACCTGCCTCGCAGAACATCCCTGTTTGGAAATACAGCCAGAGCTCAATGCACTGTGAGGATTGCTAGGGACAGCAAACAGACAAAATAACGCAAATAAAGTACCGACTCAAAAACCACAAGGAAGAGCTTTGCCATGCTCTGCTGCGATATCAGACGGTGTGACAGCAAAGTCTCCCCTCCAAGATATGCTCTATCAGCACACCACACATGACAGGTCAAACCTGCAGCTAGGGACTTACCAGGAGAGCACAGATCAATTAAGACCAAGTGACTAATGATGTGAAAATTAACAAATGGCCTAATTAACATGATGTACGCAGTGTTGGCATGTTCCTGTGAATGTGTAATCTAAAGAGGGAGGAGGCAAATTGATGGGTGGTAGCAGAAAAGCAACCACAGTAAGTTGTAAGGAAATTGTGAGGGGGACCTACTTTAATTTTACCCTGCTCCACACCCTGCTCTAGGATATTATCCTGGGTAAAATTCAACTCTCCTGCCTCCTCTGCAGGGAGGTTACACCCTCTTACTGCACCTCTGAACATGACCCAAAAGATTCATGGCCTGATTTCAGATAAGCCCTCAAACATTCAGCTGCTTATTCAAACCACCAAGCCAGTCTGACTAGAAAACTGGCCAATCTTCCCTGTTTTGTGTATTTTCTTTGTTTTAAAGCTGTGCCCACAGAACCCAAGCAGGTCTGAAGCCCAAACAGGTAAACAGGACCTAAGTCACCGAGGCACCTACTGAACTTTCACCCATGCTACATGACCCAAGAGCTGAGCAACACAAAAAAAGGGCAGCTGCCAGAAGAGCATAGACGGAGACCTCCTGTTTGAATTGCTTGTGCTAACCCACTGCACTTTGTGGTAATGCAAAGAGAAATGTAGGCCCACAGCAATGCTTACAAACACCAAGACTTGAAAGACCTCAAAACTTACCAACTTTGCATGATTAGCAGGAAGCGATAAACACCTCTTTCAAGCCAAAAAGCAGTTATTGATCATCTGCCCTCCTATAATGCATTTATGGGAAGTCCTCAAAGCATTCCCCTGCACGCAGGAACCATTCGATAGTTCTCACGTACATGCCGTTCCCCATCATCTCAGAGCAGCCAGCTCTGAAGACGGCTCCTTGCATCTTGCCTGAAATGTTCAGTTTTTTGCCAATACCTGCTGTGAAAGAAGGCTCTACGAATCAACAACACAGGCTGGCTCTTAAGAGAATCTAGACCTGAAGCTACACAGGACTGTAAAACCTAACCAAGCATCTAGTTTTAAAATATGCTGTCCTGTAAGCCCCTACTGTCTTTTAAAACACTCAAGAGGCCTTTAAATCAATACCAGCCTACAGCAGATATCCATTTCACTATGAACTCAAAGGCATTTATCTAAATAAAAGTCAAACTGCAGTTTAAACTCAGAGTGCGTTTGAAAGCCAAGTCCATATTCATAGCACAATTACGAATTAAAGTGCAATTTGCCCGCAGATTACATTACTACTATTTTTTTTTTAAAACCACACAGCAAGATCAGGTTGGAGCTTGTCCCTGCCTGATGTACAGGCAAAAAGAGAAAATACAACAGGTAATGTCCTATATGCTCAACACAATAAAGATAAAGCTGACACAGAAATACTAGTGACAAACTGTAAGGGGGAAATACAACCACGGTCATGACCGTGCATGAATCCATCTGTTTTCATGTATTTCTATGCCTTCTATTGCTGCAAATCTTTGTATTTCTTAAAGTAACGTATTTATCCTCAAAACATTCCTCTGCAATAGGCTAAGAGGTTATTTTATGAATCAAGCACTGAGAATCACAGGCACCAAACTGATCATCCCTACACTTGCCAAAGGGACCAGATCCCTAGCTTAGCCAGTGCTCAAGCACCGAGTGATGCCGACATGAACTTCAGAAGTTCACAAGTGAAAAAAAAAAAACAAAGGTCTTCTAAATTAAAGGATTTCATGGCCACAGTTTAACATCATCCAAAGCAGATTATTGTTGCTGCCATTCAAGAAGTTTGAACATCAAAGTCATTGCATAAGTAGCTGGCTGTTCAGATAGCACAGCCGTATTTCGCCTACTCCAGCAACAGAAAGACTTTCCAATGGTTGCTGCAGAAATACAGGTGAACTCCACATTCTTGTATGCCAAAGTCTTCAGTTCTCCCCACGCTAGTCACTCCAACCGCCAACTATCCTCACCAAACATAGAATACACTGTTCAAAAATCAGTGGGGAAATGAAAGCTAGAAATACAGAGTCAGTGCAAAATAAACAGGAGACTTGAAATTAAATCGATACACCAAAATAAACAGTTAACTCAATTTCTGAGACTAGCTGTATTTTAACTTACATTAAAATGCCCAAGAATTTCTAGCCTGCAGCATTAGCAATCAAAGGATGTGTTTCCCAGAACTCAGATCCCCTCACTAGACAGTATTTGGCATGCTAGTCACAGCATTCAAATGGGAGAAAGAATTAACGTGCTCCAATAGATAGATCATTGGGACCGGGAGTCAGGAAACCTCCGTCTATTCCTGGCTCTCAATCTCCTGCTGGGTGACCGGGTCATGTCACATCACCTCTCCAGAGCTTTTGTTTCCACAGCCACCCTTTGTCTGTCTTGTCTATTTAGACTGTAAATAAAATTGAGGTAGGTATTGTCTCGGTTTGCCCGATGCTGATGAAATGAGGCCTCAATCTTGGTTGGGCTCCAGTAATGCAAATAAAGAAGGGAACTCAAAACTTGAGGTCATGGGTGCATGTGACGCTCCCCCACAACTAAGCACGGGTCCCAAATGTACAGCAGTGCACGAAGCGCTGCAGGGGCTCGGCCTCTCCAAGCTGAGCAGACCAGCAATGCAGGCTGGTTGGAGATGCCAAGCTCGAGGCCACAGCTGTCCCATCACTGAAAACTGTCACGTTTCTGCTCTCCCATAGCACAGAACACGTTCCTTCTCAAGGAGCTTCTTGGTCTGATGCCATGCAGTAGTGCAATGGCTCACTGAGCAAATGTTTCTGCCATCAGTATTCTAAAACGTCTTCTTCGAAGAAAAAGAACCCTCAAAACTCAAAGCCAAAACCCTGTCCTTTCCCTAATCAGCACTCCCCTAAACTATCTGAGCTATCTGAGGTGTTGGGCATCTCTTCAAAGCGGCAGTTTATAAAGCATCACCTACAGTGTTTTATGCCAGTCCCAAGAGACCACGTCTTTGGTGTGCGGTCAGCCCGTTTCCTGGCACCTGCATCTACATATGGGGTTATCTGAGCCCAAGTGTGGGCATACCCACACAGAAAGCAGACTGCCCAGTGCCCTGCCTGCTTCTCTGCATGGGTATGTGGTTCTGTTGAATTACTCATGGGAGGATATTTTGATCCCTCCAAGGCAACTGTGGAAAGAAAACAGAATTCAGACACCCAACATAAATCCTGGACAAGAGCCTGGGCTGTAAGTTCAGGGAAGCATCCTACAAAGGTCAGAAGCTTCTACAGATGGCAGAGAAGACAGAGCAGAGCCACCAACTTGAGTGGACCCTAGTGTTCAGATTGTTTTTTCCCTGTTGAATAGAAGCTGATCTGAAGTTTGTGGGGGTTTTTTAAACTTTATTTTGACTTAATGGCATGAGAAGTGCTCTGCACATTATTTATCCATTACATACTTCAAGTCTTCCTTGTATTGACTAATCCAACAATGTAGGGTTTTTCTCCTCCTGTCACTAAGATGTCTGTGATCGGGAACTGAGAGCCTGGTATATCAATATGGGAAGGGCCCTGTTCTGTCTATTCATCCACTCCAGTCTCTAAGTAAGAAAGCAGCGTTTGCCTTTAGTTAGCATTGTGAAAATGGCACTGTGGATCACTGAACATTGCAGAGACTGAAAGGAAAGCTTTGTTAAATAACCAGGTATGTAGCCTGCCTTGAAACCACCTCCCGAAAGTAATAACGCTGTCACATGAAGAGTTCTGCTTGCCAGCGAGGAGGGATCAGTCAGTTCTTTGAACCATGAGATGCCAATCCTGCCTCCTTGGGCAAGGTGTGGGGTAGACCAGGAGTTCATGTAGAAGTTTTGGCTCTGCTTTGGGAACTTGACCAGTATGGAGAAAAGCCACCTCTGTTCAGAGGTGCCTGGCTGGCTCGCCAGACAAAGGAATAGAGACATATGTGGCTCCCGGTCTCTGAACAGAATTCAGCCATCATCATGGTAAGCAGTGAGGTGACTGTTTCCGACCCTTACGTCAAAACCATTGATCTGTCAGTGCAGAAGATTATGTCAAAAGCATTTCTGCACCTTTTGATGACAGGCATTGGAGAAAAGGAGGATGGCGCGAAGTTCTGCCACTGCCAACTGTGGCTTTCATTAAACACTTTGTCAACCATTGTCATAACACAACTTTTCATTGCTCCTGCACAAAAGRGAGCCAAGGGCCCAGAACAATCGAGCCCTGCAATAGAAATTCCTCTGGCTAATCTGTCGAAAGATAGCTGCCTAGTCCGCAGCTTACTGAATAGGCACCATCCTCTTCCCACATGTTTGTAGATGGCTTTACAACACTGGAATGGAGGCCCCATGCACACTTGATTGGGTATGAAAAGCATGGCTGCAGCTGAATTAGCTTGGGGATGGGGGCCAGGGGAACAAGAGAGGGAACACATTGCCCATGCTAAAAGTACACAGCTGTGCAGGGAATAAAGCACACTCAAATTTCTTTTAAACAAGCTTTTGAGCTCCCAGAGAGATAGCAGAGTCCTCATAAGCAGTGACACACGAGGCTTAACACTGAAGCACAAAGCRATCAAAGAGACTGCAAGGATTCAGGTGATTGTATGGACTGTAAGGACAGAAAGAAACAGCTTTAGCCCATTTTTCTTTTTTCTTGTGCACAAGAAAAGCCCCAAATCCACTCCCTTAAAGGAAGAGCAGCCAAACAGCTACCGCAGCTAGTGCCAGCTACCTACAGCTGCACTGCACGGCAACACCTTCCCTTAAATGGGATTTTTTCAGTTCCCCCTAAAACAAATGGCCACTAAATGGAGTTGCATAAGCCACCACAGTGATGAGAGTCAGAAGGAGCTTTCACATACTAGACGTGCAGTCCTTATTACCTTCTGGAGGATTTCTTGCAGATTCCTTTGAAGTGGCTAATGCACTGCCAGAAGCCGAAGCCTGGACTTGGGGAATCACTCACCCAACCCACCACCGCCACTCCTGGGTTCCCTTTGAATCCGCCTGCTAAACTGATAGAAAAACCATGGATTCTTGCACCCCTCAGCTCCCTCATCACTCTCACCTCTATTCCACTGCTCCTGAACTCAGCGTAACAGACCTACAGTCAGGAAGGACAAAGAACAGTAATACATCTTTGCCAAAGGATGCACTGAAGGACTCTGCACCCATACTACATCTTGTGGTTCAGCCAGCCTCAGGCATGAGCTCCTACACTGCTGAGCAATACTCCAATGGCTGGACTGACTGGGCTGTGCAGCCTCTGGGGTGCCCATGGCTGCATTAAGCAGCCCTCATGATTTATTTTGCAGTGTACCCCAGGGATCTCTGCCTGCCTGTGCAATGCACCCAGCATACAAGAGAAGGGACACTGCTGGGGCACAGAAATGTCCCACACCAAGCATCAGCAAGAGTTACCTCCTAAAAGGAGGTAAGAGCAACAAACCACAGGGCACCAGAGAGGTGAATGTCCCAGCTTGCTGCTGTAAGTGCTTTGGAGAGGAGAAGGGGACTCTGCAGGACACGGGAAGGACAAGCAGCACCCACGTGGGTGAAGCCGTGCCTCATCACTAAGAGGTCCTGTTAGTGGCTAAGCGAATGTGCTCACTCAGGCTTTGCTTATGCCCTAGCTCAAATTAGCAGCAGCAGCATCATATCAGCTTGGGTTAATAGCCTGCTCATATAAGGGGCTTTATGTGCAGAAGGGAGTCAACTTAAGGGCAACCCTCAAGCCATAATATGAGCTAATTTGACAGTGAAGACAAACTTTGAGAGGTCATCCAGACACCAAGAAAACTGCACCATGAATCACTCTCAGTCATGACCAACAATACCGTCTAAAGGAAATTCCTGTAGCATGATCACCAAAGAATCAATACCACGCCGATTCCAGCAGATGCATGCAGTCATTAATGCAAAGAATACTAATTAAAACCACATCACTGAGAAGCATTGTGCCAGACTACAATTTAATTTAGCATGTGGTTGATATGGTTCAAGGAATTAGGGAATTATCTTCAAGTAACTTTCAGGGACACATTTTCAGCCCTGGCCCTTCCTCCTGCTCTGCCACTCTGCGCTCACAACTGTTTCCGCTCGCAAGCGCGCAGAGACCACACATCTGGCACGTAAAGACGCCTGCACGTACAAGCCTGGTAAGTGACCACCAGACCTGGTCTGCTTGCACAAGGCTGCAAATGTAAATATCTCTATCATTGTTGGCTCCCCGGCTCCAACAGGCAGCACAGGAGAGCAACCACGCTCTCGGTGATTGAGGAAGGCCAGAGAAGTCCTTTGCAGGAGTGCTGGGTAACACTACGCTGCTGCTGGGGCTTCTATATCTCCTACAACAAGGAACTCTTACAGGCTTATTTGTCTCTTTAAAAAGGGCAATGTCAGGTTATTTTAGGCCCTGTTTGGTTTACACAAATGTGTTTTCACAAAACCTAGGATCCCATTTCCTCCTATTTTAATAACCTTAGCAAAACTAAAGTGGAGTTCTTTTCTGTCCTTTTTTTTTTTTTTTTT
>JAYKAV010003332.1:480292-510088 GCA_035582835.1 Phoebastria nigripes
TTTTTTTTTTTTTTTAAAGAAAGATACATTAGCTTCAGCTTAATCTACATAATCACACACACATGCAAGTACACCACAATATATGTGCAAAGCACTTGGGTAGCTCAGGTGCTTACGGACCTCTTGCTCTGCTTCTGCAGCATCAGGAGAGACGCGAGGATACTCATTTCACCAGGGCTTGATCCTGGTCCACTCAACAAGAGTTTTTTCAGTATTTCAACTGCTCCATGCTCCAAAAAAAGTAAAGTGAGATTTCAAGAAGTGAAGTAATTTGAAAGTCATCCAATGGCCTCAGTGGCAGTGAGGACTGTGAGCCCTTGTCTCTGCAGCGTGCCCCACCAGCCTTTCCCTTTCCTGGGGACACGTACAGCCTTTCCCAGCAGCCAGCAGGGACCCGAACCAACAGAAGATGCCAGGACAAAGCAAGCATGAATGACAAGGTATTCAACAATGCTTTCTCTGCTTCTGAAAAAAATACTAGCAGCAGCCACATAGCCCGCAGTTACTGAGGCTACAAACCCTCCCATTAGGATTGCATGTTCCTCTGCTCCTAATAAGGCAGCCCAGTCAAAGGCAGTATTATACACAGGGAACAGAGGATGCTGCAGGGGTTAGAGCAGGCAGTATTTAATTGCAGCAATTTTTCACTTTATTTGCTGCTTCTATTAAGCTGCACTGCCTGAAGGAGACTGATGCTCTCCAAAACACACTGAGCTATCAGCTGCAAGGATTGCCTCAAAGCAAAAACACATTTCAAAGGGGGCACGGACATCTAAATAAAAACAACTGCATTTAATTTAACATAAAGCAATCCTGGTTTGCCACCTGTGACAGGTAAGAAGTTGGAAGGAAAAGCAGGATGTGGAAGTTTTTTTTTAACCCACAAATAAAAACTCCACCCTTCATCTGCCCAGACATCCTTAGGGTTTGTTCTGGGTTTATTGTTTTAATTAAAGTGCTACCTACTGTCATGAGAAAGACATATCCTAAAACCAAAACCCTGCAAGTTGTTTGCTCCATTGCGTATGAGCAAACTCACCCATTTCTCCAATTTGATGGCAAATTTCTTTCTCAGCGATTTTGCCTCCACAAGGCAAAGCACACTGTGTCTTAAACCGCTGAAGCGAGGGCTGGAGGCCTAGCTCAAACAAAATACTTGTGAAACAAATTGCTCCTGCTTCCATCACCACTGTGTTTCTTCAGTAAATCAATAAAGGCCATGACTTCTTTACTAACATTTTCAATTAAGGTTCCCCACTGTGTATTCAACATACTAAACCAATTTATTGAGGATTAACAACTATATAATTTACTGTATGTGTCTACCTTAGAACAACTGCTAAGCCTCCGTTAACTGATAACAAGAGCTACATTGATAAATCAGCATTAAGTGCTATTTACAGTTTCAAAAATTGCTACTTCTGCAAAGCAAATATTTTCATCTGAAAGTTGTGCAATTTTTCACAAGTACTCACAGCAGATAAACCACGTTAAACCTTTAGCTTTTTCAGATGCTTGGAAAGACCCACAGCAATACGTTCAACTGCTGGCAACCCAACCCTCCCACCACATGACTTTGTAAAAACCAGGGTTACAGGTCGAGTGCAGATGGAAAAGAGAGATAATTCAGAAACTTCCTGAACACTGTTCAGAAGTTTCCATGATTTAAGAAAACATCCGAGGTCAACAATCATTCAATAATATCCAATAACCCATATTTTAAGATATGTTTTCTCCTAAAACACAGAATTGTAACGTGCTCTGCTCTCTTTAGGGATGCGAGTGGTTTCAACCATGTCCGCAAGCTTTTCTGGTAATCTCAGAGTGCTTAACTAGCCGAGAAGACATTTCTCCACACCACTCCAACATCRCAGTTTATCAGAAATATTAATTCAGTAACTACATCACCAGGCACACCTCTCACAGTGCCACTAACCAGCAGCACCATGTTTGCATACGCTGCACCCTGGGAAGGGAGAGCACCAAACCCTGATGCTGAAGTTTGGGCACGCATCTGGCATCGCCCCTTTGCGGAGCCCGCAGCGAGCAGGGCTGGGCCATGCCCGGTCCAGTGGCAGCACGGGGCACGGCACCACCCAGCCATGCCGGAGCAGAGCCCRGTCAATCATTAATGGTGGGGAGAGGGCAGGCAACCCGCTCCCGTGGTGTTTGCTCAGCGCTTCATTCTCTCATGGTTCTTCTTATTAATAGTTAATCAGGAAGGACCGATCTCCCCCAAAAAACACGCTCGCTTGGAAGTGGCACAAAGGAATATTTGTGCACTGGTTAAAACTAGTCAGGCAAAGAGTCGGGGGGGGGGAGGTCTTAGAAAAACAGCATGCAGATTTCTCCTGCGGCTCGGGCATGGGGGCTCACCAGCTTGCTCCTCCCTCTCCTGCAGTTGATGCTGCTTTTTAACACCCCAGAGAGGGGCTGTACCACCTCCCACCCTCGTACAGCAGAATGGTGCAAAAGCAAAGAGGCACTTCCCAGAAAGAACCACTGTTCTCCCGTTCTCCCTCGGCCCAGGCTGGCCACRCCACCCCGCTGTTTCACTAGTGGCTGCTCCTCATCAGCCACCTAGTGCATCTGCTGTGCCATCATTTAAGAAACATATCTGCTGAGATTTTGACTTGAAGCTCTGTCTCGTTAGATCTGCTGCAAAATTTAACAAGCTAACTGACCAGAGCCAAAGCAGCCAACTCTGCTGTACCTGCCAGGACAGAGGCAGTAGTCGTCCCTCCTGGCTCTGCTCCCCTCTTCTCAGCTAGTGGCAATAACCCTGGTCTCACAAAACACCTGGACAACTCTGCAGCTTTCTACAGCAGAAATAAATCCCTTTCTGATCCTAGCAGCAGTCCAAGTGGGATTACAACACTGGACTCCTTGCTATGCCCACCGTAAACTCACTCAGTTTAAAATCCACCCAAGCAAGGACATTCCCTGCACTTTTCAATGCCATGGGCTGAAATTGAGAGGTTGACCAAATCCAAAGATCTTGCACATGGAAAGGAACGATGTATATAACCCTCAAAGCATCAGCTAAAGGACTAGTTACCTATGGGGCAGTCAGAGGCTGGCAGCACTGCATGTTGCAGGGCCAGCTCTAATCCCCCAGAGGTGTGAAAAACACATGGCAGACAGCTCTCCATTTGCAGTTTAAAAATAGTTCTGCTTTGTAATAAAGAACAGCATTTTAAGGGCAAAACATGCACATTTGAAGCTAAAAAAGCCTAAGCTGGCCATCCTGGCTGGAGGTGTGTGGTTTACACAGGCATCTACCCTCTCCCCTTTCGAGTAATCAATGTCCAATCATAATGCACTTTCATTCCAAGCACTTTTGTATTGCCAATAAAGCACCGAGCAATTTAATGGATTTCTAACCCCAAATTGGAAGCTGTACTGCATCCAACTGACTCAATTTGTTCCAGGGCTTCCTCTAAGACTGAACAAAATGCTAGAAATAAAACCACATGCACTGATAACATTACAGAAATAGATACAACAAGAAGCAAATGTTCTGTCCATTTTATTTTATCTGACCTCCAACCTGTTTTAACTGACCTTCAAGATGGAAAGGCTGCATTTAAAAGAAGCCATTTCTACCTAGATCAAGAGAAATAAAAGCCAAGCTATATATAATGCATTTGCTGCAAAACAAGGCAAATAAATCTACCATGAAACTACCTTTCACTTGACAATGAAAAGCCAGAAGAGACTTTCAAGTTAATTTACTCCATATTTTAGGTCCTAAGCAGAGCTATTTCCCTCCATAAACTTCTTTCTCTGCACATGGCCTGAAAACAGCAGAGATGGCTTCCTCTACCCTCACCTTATCACTAACTATAGCACTTGATGGCAGACAGCTGTGTTATCACCTTCAGCTAGCATGAGGCTGAAGAAGCAGATCACAGAGGCAATGGTATGATGCAGGAGTTTCCAAATGGTGGTCCACAGCGTACCTCCTGCCAGCAGGAGAAAGCCAGCAGGTCAGATACTGTTTGACATGGTATATACTTTCCTTACATTGATTCTACATGTAAGCAACCACTGTAATTACAGTAAGTATGACCAAGAATATGACATTCCTCCAGAAGATGCTCTTTATTTTACAATGTGCTGTAGAAAGCTATATTCCTGCCTCGATGTTAAGAGCAGGGCCATGTATCAGAACAAGCATTCATACTTTTTTGGCGTAACTCCTGTATTGGTGTTTACTGCTAGGACAGCAGCAGGATACCTGCAAGGATTTCAAAGCAGATGAAGCTGGTGCTCAAGTCTCTGCCCAAAGAATGCCACAAAGTAGTCAAGGGGATGGTTAAATCTATTGCTGCTTTCCATTACATGCCAGTCTTTACACTCCTTATACACAGCAGAATGTCATAAATAAGCATATATTCTTGCTTAAATAACTTGCACATGTACATGACTTTCACTGTGTGAATTTACAGACACATATGCAGCTACAAACACATAAACATATACACATCCATATACGCATGAGGCAATACATCTGTAGTGATGTATACAGGTAGAAAGGCTTTATCAAGTTTGGGACAGCTGCACAGCTTATGACTGAGTTGTGAAGAACACTAGTAAAAATCTTTATTACACTCTGCCCCATCATATAATGCCACATCTTTTACAGAAGCACTATTTTAAAAATGTTTGAGAGCTTTACAGTTTTTATTAGTGCTATTTTTCAACTCCTTCCACTTAAAGCCAGACTTCTTTATTAGTGCAACTCAAACTGCAGAAAGACTCAGAAAGAGGAAAAGTTACAGCCAATAAAATTTTAGAAAGTTCTTCAAATGAGCTTGCTCTTCCTAAGTCTGGTATCTCAGGACTTCCCAGAATTAAAAGACAGCCCCTATTTCCAGTGGCTGCAACTTTTTGCTCTTCAGGTCTCTTAACCTTTCAGGAGTCCTGGGCAAATGGGGCTCTGGGCAGAGCAAAGGTGAAGCAGCCAGTTAATGAGCCCACACTTGCTCCTGCTCTCCACACTCCTGGTTGGGGCACTTGAGTAAGCTCAAACCCTGCATTAGCATCAGTCAGGCGCCAAAGCTGAGTACACGTTTCGCCTTCAGATCAGAAAAGTATTTTTTCATCTACTTCAAAGGGCTATGATATACTTTGCTGGATGGATGCCTTGATTCATTATTCAATGAACTCCCTCGGATTTGTGCAATTTCTCAGCTAAAAGCATCACAGCTAATTCAAAGGGAGGGCAGATGTTATTAAGGTTGAATCAAGGAGCAAACTTTCTCTTCTATAGATTTTTATCCTTTCCATGTTGTAGAGGGTTAGAGGGATGGGAAGGGGAACATTTCCCTATTCTTTTGCTACAGGAAGCAATTAGAGACCCAATCTCTTGCAAAACTGCTGGATTCAGAAAGTATTTGGATAAGCTCATTTCATCTTCTTTTAACTATTATTACTGGAATCATGCTGCTCCACTTTGCATTTGAAATCAGATTTTTTTGCTATAACTATCTTAGTTTCTGCCCACCAGAAGGTGCGTATATGCCAGCGGAGGCTCCAGTCCCAGCTTCAAGCACAGGGAACCCCTTCATCTGAACAAAGGCTGCATCCAACAACAAATTCTGCAGGAAGACACTAAAAGGCAGCCAGATCCTTCCCTCTTGCTTTGAACCCATCCCACCCAGGCATAACCCAAAGTAGATGCCATCTTAAAACTGCCTGATGGCCTCTGAAAATAAAAAAAAGTCCCATAACGAAACTCCATGTGGGTGGCCGCCTGGCTGCATTGAAAATAGAAAAGCTAACACTACAATTAGGCCAAGAACAGAAATACCCTTTCGCTCTTCCAAGTGGTCCTTGCAAGCCCAGGCGCTGTGCCAAGGAGCTCACCATTCACTACTTGCACTGCACCTCTCATGGGGCAAAAGGTACATTGGCTTCGCGCCAACGCCTCGCGCTCCAAAAAGCAGTTATTTGAAAAACATGAATGCAGAAAGTGCTCCCAAGGTTTGCTATTGCATGGGGAGAGCCACAGGTGTGTTCACCACTTGGAGAATTCAAACCATGTCCTTTTGAGAGTAGGTAAATTAATCTCCATGAAGAGAATAAGGAGAAGAAACATCACCATTTCATGGTAATCAGAAGAGAAATCCTAGGGCTCGTGGAAAGCATTGCTGCTCTAAGCACAGACGGCAACGGAAAAGAAGCGCAGCGCTTCATGCACAAAAGATGAAAAAATCCTGAGATGAACCATGGATGAAAGATGAACTTTCTCCAGAGTGTTGTATAGGAAAACATGGAGAACCCAAGGCACCCCACAAGCGGGGTCATGGGGGAGATGAAAGAGGACAAGTCCAAGGAGACTGGAGGGTAAGAGCACCTCATATGGTTGAAAAACCACAGGAAAGAAACACCCATGCAGCTCACTACCACATTTGTGAAGCCACTGAGAGGGGATACTGCTTCTCCTCCGGGCAGGTCACAACCTGGCTGGTTAGTTGCACAGTTTTCTCAATCCTTCCTAAAACTGGGCATTGTCAGAAGCAGGACCCTGGCCTAGGCAGGCCACCGACCCACAGCAGCGTGGGAGCACAGGCTAATGTAGACTATTCCAAGCCTGGCTCAACTACAGCAACGCCACATTAAAAAACACATTTTCCTCAATTTGTCACAGCAAGCAAGGTATGAAATAAAAAACTTTGAGTCTTCCAAACACACAGGCTCCCCGCCTAAAGTCTTTTGCAAACCAATGAAAACTGTGTAAAAATAAATTGTAGTGCATTTTATAGGGGAAAATAACTCCACTGCAACTGGAAACACATAATCTAGCTTTTCTCTAACAAAACCTACAGGAAATGGCTCTGCAAAAGTTAACTAAGTGATACTGAACTTTCTCCAGAGTGTTGTATAGGAAATAACACTGCAGAAATGACTGCCTGATTTAACCTTTTGTCCAGACTATGCTACAAAGCCATACTACAGAGGTATCTGGCTGATGTTAACAATCCTCTGGTGTATTCTCTAGAACTGCAGCAGAGAAGGCAGGTTATCTCACACATGCTCAGCAAAACACCCTTGCCACAGCGCAAAGCCCAGGCAGCCAACTGCTGATGGAAAACAGAATTTTACAATTTTCCCTTTCTGTGGCTGGTGGTTGGTTTTTATTTCATTTTTTAAAGATGTGAAGAGGTAATGGTTGTCCTGCAGTGCAAAGAGCAGAGCAGATGCATGCATCCCCTGCATCCGGACCTGTGCCAGACTGGCAATGCAGACATACCAAGGTGTCCCATCTCTCTGCCGTCTGTCAGACCATCCATCTGTATGTTAGAGACCTCATAATGCGACACCATAGTGTTTCTGGGACCCCCTTTAGCATCGTGTTTCTCAGCTCCACCAGTCTTGCTGAGCTTCTCCCCCTTTACTCACCACCTCCACTATCTCGGGGGGGGGGGGGGGGGGGGGGGGGGGGGCGGTGCAGGGGCTGCTTCATGCAACAGCAAGCATCAGTGAAGGATCTTTTACTCCCAAGGCATCTCAGGAACGGCATGTCTGCCAAGAAATCTGGTGTCAATATTTGCCTGGAGCTCTGCAATCACAATTACACAAACTGAGCCAGGCTGCCCTCCATCCTTTCTCCCCCCACCATCCACATGCTCTAGTGTGGAGAAGGTGTTGCTGCAAAGACCTGAAACAAGTCTGGTTTTCAGCCTTCATTTCTTTCAGTCAAAAAGGAAGAGCTACAGCTTACATATATACTCCGTCTACTGAATCCCCAATATCTCACTCAGTCTTCGTTTTCCATTAAATACCTCTTTCTTCCCCATACAGTGTAAGGAAGAGAAACCAAGGCTTTTCCACACTCCCACAAAGCTTGGGTTCCTATGTAATTGCTTTAACCAGGACAGAGCTTCAAGAGCTRCGGGACACATTTACTGCTTGATCAGGTTAGTCAGCAGGAAACCATTTTGTATTTTTTCAGCAAATTTGACACAACCACCAAAGTTGCTCCAAGACACAGAAAAAAACAAACACGCAGGGGCAAGAGCCAAAAAATAATCTGTCCTAGAGCAAGGACATAACCCTCTGTTCAGGAGGCTCACAATAAAGTGCCCCCCACGGAATGACACTGATTTCAATATACCAAATTGGCTACTGGGAGGGAAGCCAATACACAGCAATACTGCAATCGGCCTCGGGAATTAGCTCTAGTAGCTTTTTTTCCTGCAGCCCCACGCTTACGTCAAGTCACATGAATACAATTACATAAACTGTACCTTTTCCATGAACACCTTCTCTGGGATAAAGGTTCTCATTTTATTCCACATAAAAACACTCTCCACAGGTTTATAAGCTTTAATTGCTATGCGAACACATAACGAGTGCCCAAATAAGTCTATTTAATGGTTACACATTAACTATCATACACCTCCAGGCTTGTGTTATCCACCTATTTGCTAGATCAATAAACTGCTTGTAAGCAGACTTTTTAAAAATGTTGCTGCTGCTGAAAATGTTCCATTCCTGTTTACTAATAACTTCATGAAATTAATTGGAAACTCTTACCTATATCTGAAATTTTCTGCTTAGTTCTGCTAGGGAAAAAGCAAGCTGGTTTTCAGCACAAAGAATCAAAACCATGTATCTCTCCCATGCTCAAAATTGGACGCTGGCCCACAAGATAATGCAAGAGCAGTGCAACTCTGCGCTGGGAAGGACTTGGGTGAAGAAAAATGTGTGCATGTGTGTGCCTGCAGAGACAGAGCTCCTCCAAACCTAAGGAGAAAAGGTCTCTAGGAAACGCTGCAAGCCTGGGACAGCCAGGAGCAGGGAAGCCGTTTGCATGAGGATGACAAACAGGCAGCATTAGCAAGAGGCTTTAGGAAAGCATACACTCAAAATACTCCTATTGGCAATTAAAATTAAGGGCATCGTCCTCAGTGAATCCACTCCTCTGCCATTCACCTGCCACTGTCCTACACTCACCCCCTGGGGCTCTGACAGGCAAATTTGGCCAACAGAGCAGCAGGTAAGGAGGTGGCTGCCTGCAGCCAATGTGTGCAACAGCAATGGATAGGACAGCATCAAGTAAAACCTTACCACAAGGCACCCTTGTTAAACAGCACCTGAACAAGCCACTCAGGAAAAGCTCTGCAAGGCTGCCTGCAAAAGCAAGCCCTCTGCAATGCTCTACACACCTCCGTGGAGGAAGGCAGAAAGCATTTCACTTACTGTCCCATACCTAAAGGGGCATCAGCAACCTGGTGCAGCCCAACTGCTTTCTTGTTATGGCAAGAGCATGCTAAACACCTGCTAAATTTTACCTTGGGCATTTACAGATGCTCTCATGTGCCATCAACCCACCTGACAGACACATGCAGCCAGCAGCAGGGGCACAAGGCTGGCTCCTGCACCCCCTGCCTCCTCTGGGACAGGGGAGAGGGTGAGCATGACTGAGCCAAGAAGTCTGAGAGTGATTAAGTGTTGATCAAATCCAACTATTTCATAAAGTTTCTGGTACGCCCAACCAGTTTCGACCATCTTCATGCTTTGCTGTGAAATCCCTGTGGTATTTATGAGAAGTCTGCAAATGGCTCCTTTGTCACCTTTTYCCCCCCCCCCTCCTTAATAAGGAAAAATGCAGAGTCTGAAACACCAGAGACACACTTTGACATCCCAGTGCACTTCTCCAAGCACCCACTGAGCACTCTCAGAGTAGGTAAAGGCACCAGAGCCCCACACCTCATGACTTGCATCCTTCTGGGGATGGATAACACCACTGCTTTCTCCCTAACCAGCTCCCCTTTTCCCACTGCGAGGAAACATCCCTTCTCCCACACTGCCCTCCTGGGTTGCTTGCTTCTCAGCCCATCTGCAGACCCACTTCCACAGAGCAGGGGGGGGCAGACAGACAGCAGGCACTTCGCACCTCCCCACCATAAACCTGCCCAGAGCAATTACCCAGCCCACTCCAGCTGGGAACACATTGCTGCCTAATTTATAGCAGCAGAGCCACAAGGGCAGCAGGCAGCTGGCCCCAGGGCCAGGGTATGCACGAAGAGAAGCTGAAGCCCCACAACAGCGGAGGAAACACAAACACAGGGGGGCTCACGCTGCCCGCTCCCCCTGCCTGCCCACCCCCTGCCTGCCCCCATTAAAAAAATTAATCCCGATCGTAAAAGCTGGAACACAGCCTGTATTTCAGACCAAATAATAAGGGGAGGCCTTTATAAATAAGGAATCACTTACTATTTGGAGGGAGGGGGGATTATAAAGGTTACTTAAATTAAAAACAAACTGCACAAACAAATAAACCCCACTGCTCTCCCCCCCCSGTCACTGCAGCCTGAGCCCCACATCAGCTGCCTGTTCTGCACATGTTATCTGCAAACCACAGGCAAAGCACTTCCCYGCTCGACACCGTTTCACAATCTGCTCTGAACCTTACACTACRTCAGGAGTTAAACAAACATTTCCTCCTTCTCCTTCTTTGGGGTTTCCTCCCCTCCATCCAGAGCTCAGCTCCAAAGTCCAGCCAGGCTGCAGGCATGGGGTCGAGGTGTAACTGCCAGCTTAGTGAGCTCAGCACACTCCCCACCACCTCCAATAGCCCCCCAAAAGCATCCATGGGGGAGGTGGTGACAGGGCACACTGACCCCATCGCACCAGGAGAAGCAAGAGGAAAGCTGGGGGACAGGTGTCCACTGCAGCCTTCCATGAAAAACAGCCCGGAAAACAGGAGAGGGGACCTGTGAAACCCAGAGCATTTCTCCCACTGCTCCCCTAAGAGAGGATAAATGCACCAAAGCCACCAAGTCTCTCTGTTTATCATGCAAAAATGGGGGGGGGGGGGGGCAAAACTTGTTTGTAGCCTTGCTCCCAAGGAAGACAAGGCTGCAGACATGTGTCCTCATCCCAAGTAAGTTTAGAACTGAGATGAGACCAGAAGGTGGGAAGGGTGAGCGAGCTCCTGTCAGGCTGCAGAGCCAGGGGAGGGAGAACAGCCAGGGGCCGACACGCAGCCCTCACCCCTGGCTTGGGATCGCCTGTGCCCATTGCTAGGGTAAATAGGCAGCCCCGCACACCCCCAAAATACACCACGGACAGCCGGGAGGGAAGGAGGGTGATACTAAAACACAATGCAGAGATAACAGGAAAACTCTGCAGAAGTCAATTAAAACGTTAGTCAGCCCTGGAGACAGAAATCCTCAGGAAACCAGGCTTCATCTGCCCATTTCCACGCCCATTACTGGCAGTTACAAGTAACTGCAACAGCAAAGTCTGATGAAAACTCTTCTCTTAATCCGTCGGTATTTCCAAACGGATTGGTTACAAGTTTGGGGTTTATGTGCCTTGGAAAACACTGCAAGGGCCACCAGCAGGGAACCAGCAAAGTGAGAGCATGAGATAAGCCAAGGGGCCAAACATCGGAGAACCAAGTCAGGCTGGGTGAATTTTTGTGTGGTTGCTGCTATTTAATGGCAATGCCTCGTTAACATTTGGGATAAAGGAAGCTTTTGTTAACGACCTGCTCTTTCCCTCCCTCCCGTACCTTCCCTCAGGGTTTTGAGATCACATAAAAAACACATCCCCAAGCTCCTCAAGGGATTTTTTTTTTTTTCCAGCAAAGCCAAGGCTGACAAGACTTGACATTCCTGAAATGTTTAAATGGGGGGAGAGGGAGAAACAACATTTTTTCAAACCCACTTTATGCATCAGAGACAAGCAAAAATTGGCCCAGGGCCAATTAAAAAAAAAGTTCAAAAATATTTGCAAGATCATCTTAAATACTCCCAATGTTCCCAATGGAAGAGTCCTCGGCTGCACAGCAGACAAACCCCCGCGCCAAATACTGCACATTCCTGGAGGGAGCTGCGGAGCAGAAAGGCATAATCGAGGCAATTGACAAACCACCGCACACGACTGCCGGTCTGTCCCCGACTGCCCCGTGGGGACATGCCACCACCGACACTCGCCCACAGTGGGTCTCAGGCTCTGCACTGAAGCCCCTGTGGGACACTGGTGGGGACCAACCTCCCCTTAAAAAGAAAAAAAAACAACACACACACATCCCAGGGACTCGGTAATGACCTCAGGATTAAGAAGCCTGGCTAACGAAGAGGCAAGAGCCAAGATATCCAATTTCTGCCAAATACCAGGAAAAGCATACCATTATCAGTAGCCATTATATTAATTAATTCATGCACCAGCCCATTTTGTAGCTTTTTCCAGGCTGGGATTTCGCTTGGCCGATGCTGCGGGACAGAACTGGGCAAGGAGAAGGGCGCAGACAGAGCACTACAGCTTGCAATAAAACCCACTGAAGGTGATACAAACCAGATGTGGATGGTAACTCCATGTGCTCCAAGAGGTATTACAGCTTCATATGCCAGCCACAGCACACCAAACACTCAGGAGCAAGCACTTATACCACCAAAACACACTTGAGTGAGGAGCATTTCAAGGGGCACAGAACAGGTTAACAGGAACCCACTGAGCTCCACCAGACAGTTTACTAGCACAGAACTTTGGGCATCAAAGAGGACRTCAGTGTTCCACTTGTGCAATAAACTCCTTTCACCAACATCACTTCACACTTTCCAGAGTGCAAAGTTCGTGCTGATATTGTTGGCTTTCTCACTCACTGCTTTTTGGCACTGTCCCACCTGCTTGGCTGTTCATTAATATGCAATCAGTACATTAAAGGCTTCGTTCCACAGTCCCAGCTAGGCTGTAACAGCCTTTTCCAGCAAGCGCTGTCTTGTGGGGGACAGAAGTGCAAATGTGTTTAGGTGCTCTTAAACACTCAAAATTAAAAAACCCAAACCCTATATTCCTACCAGTTGGGTTTTACAGAAGAAGGGATTATCACCATCAATGCAAATAGTGTCCAGAGAAAAACTTGGAAACTATACTGATTTACTCTCATTATGCTTTACTCCTTTATGCACCAGTTACACTACTAAATTTTTGCACAATTTACAGACTGACTAATCATAGCTACGTAGCAAAGGCTGCCTAAATGCACRGGCGATGAGAAAGTTTCCACCATTTTCATTTGAATGATTGCTAGCTGGGATGCTGTGAACCATCCCCCCCAAAAATCCCACCTGTTTTTTCAGCTATCCTCTAATCTTCCAGATTTAAGCAGGACAGCCCTGCCTCATTTACTATCACTGAGGTTGCATGGAAAACCATGTCACCATCGATCAAAATCATTTGTGCTCTTTTGGGCACACTTTCTGAACGGCTCCGCTCCCCACACCCCTCTGCTCCTACCAGCTCCATCGATGCTCCATCACTGCTAGGCCAGTGTGCCAACACTCACCCCAACCAGAGAATGCACTCAGCTCAAGTCCCCTGTTCTCTCTACAAAAACAAGCCATCAGCTGTTAGCTAACAAGCTCCTCAATTACCACCCTGTATTTACTTCACAGCCTCCTCTTCTCCTCCCCCTGGGCTTGACCATTTCAGCTTCTGGTCCAGCCTGTCTCCTCCTGGCCCACCCAGCATCACCCCCTGCCCTGCTTTCCAAACAGGCACAGAAACTTACCCCAGCCTCCCTTAATATATTATCAAATCCCATCTTATTTTTCTTCCCTCGGAGACTAAACATAGGTTGTTAGTTCAATATAAAACTAAGTACATGCTTGAAAGACAAAGAACAAACAGAGTTTAATTGTAAGGAGTATTAAAAAAGCACTCTAGTTGTTTTGGGTCATTTTAAGCCACATTAATAAGTTTCTGTCCCAATTTTTCAAGACTGCTTATGATGGAGATGAGCCCAACTAGAAAACCAAAATCAAGAATCCCTGAACTCTGAAGGAAGGTTTATCTGAGTTTGGGCCCATATCTGTACTGAATGCAACACAGCCAAATAACATTTTTCCATTACTTTTTATCACTATTGCTTCGTGTTCTCCCCCCTTGAGCACAAGGTCACATCAAAATTTCTCCAGGCGGCCCCCAGTCCCATAAATTGTTAGAGATCTGGATTTACATCAGTGGGATTACATGAGATCAGCCAAATGTGCACATGCTGGAGGGAAAGGGGAACAACACAGCACTTTAAAACTGGAGAGTATTTTTCATTTATAAATAGTTTACATTTTTTGGATCCAGTGGCAGACAACCCGCTCAGTTTGTACTGAAACCAAAGAAATATCATGTGTGAGCACTAACCACAGTGTAACAGAGATAATAAACAACAGACAGGCAGCCATATGCAATGAGACTAGTGCTTTTGGTAGGGGAGGCAAATTAAAAGGAAAAGAAATACCAAATTCAGCAACCATCACACAGCTAAAGGACCTATTAAATTTCATATGGACCCATTTCTCCAAGTTAGGCTACAGGACTAACCTCCACAAGAAGCCAGCTTGCTGCACCCTGTCGCACTTCCCTGCTCTTGGCTGTACTAATGGTTTTAGCATCTCTCGGACCTTAGCAGACCATTGCCCCAGCACTAGGGAGGGTCAAAACTAGGTACCTGCAGCAAGGAGGGATAAAGTGATGTCCATGCAGTCACACAAAGCATGTGCACAACACGGAGCACGGGGTGGCATCCAAGTCCCAGGGCAATACCCTGGTTTAACGTGCACAGGACCAGTTCAAATTCTGCACCAGGTCTGTCTTGGATCACTCTTCTAAATTATATATAGGAAATAACTACAAGAAACAGGAACCTGAAATACACTGTGCATCTTTGCAACCATGTACCATGTTTTCACACCCCATGAGATGATGTTTGCAAACAGCTTGTACTCAGCATCAGGCAAATGAGGGCTGCTACATGCAAATGCACCTGAAGTCTGCTGGGCTCTGTCAGAAGCCTCCAGCCTCATGGACTTCAAGAGAACTAACCAAGCCAGATTACAAGCCTCCTACACCAAACCTCTGCTTTCACACCAAATAAAACTAACATGAATGCTGACATCTATCTCATCCATGCTTTTACAAATGTTTTCAATATCATGTCAAACAATATCCTATATCCCACAGAAAAGACAAATCTTAAAAGGAAGCGGGACAACTCTGTGCTTGCTCTATTGAAATTAGCCTGCCAAGACCAATTTGATGCATTTTATTACTGCAAGGAATTCCACAAATATGCTGGTAACTTTTAAGCATCAGTGTGGGTTCCTAGGTAGGAAAAAACTTCTTAAAATACGTACTTTCCAGATTTTTGCAAACGTTTACCAGATGTAAGAGAATTCACAGATGATTCATCTGCCATGACACATGTGTAGACACCAAATCTAGCAGAAAAGGCTGAGCACCCATCTCTGTTGTGAGTGAAAGCCTACAGCCAGATATGCTTGGCTGAACAAAGGTTTGTTTTCAATTATATTTCAGATTCTTCTAACAATAACTGCTTGGCATCTGGCACCAACACATCTGAGCCTTTGAAGTGGTTCTTGACTTCAACGGGAAGAGGGGGGAGGGCAAAARAGGGAATAATCAGCAATTTCGGTCCAAGTCAAACCTCTTCTCTGAAGAGAAAATGTTAATACCACAGTCCCCAGCACACTAGAAATGTGCTAGCAAAAACAAAAAACCCAAAACAAAACCCATATTTGGGTCAAAATAACAATGGGTCTGCACTGGGGTTGCTGCTTTCACCTTCAGAAACAAGGTTACAAGATACATGGGTCAACAGTCCCAGACACAGGAGCCTCCCAACACCTCTCCATGGCTGCTTCGGGTGGTATGACACTCTGCATCCCCTTCCTGGTCACTCAGGCTCACTCCTGTAATAAAACACTCATGGGAAGAGACATCTAATGCCTAAACCCCAACCCCAGCAACAGCACAGTTAAGTAAGAACATTCCCCATTCAAAATGCAATTGCTGGCCACCCAGCCCGAGGGAAAGGGCAGCATTTCCACTTCAATGTTTCTGGGCAAAAGCAGCAGCTCCCACTGAGCTCTTCCACAAGAACTCATTGTGAATGTATGTTTGGAGCATTGACAGACCAGGAAAGCAACACACAGGTGCTGCAGGGTGTAGACTATGGAGTGCTGGTGACCACAAGACTGAATCACCTCTGGACATACTCAGGAGAACATCCCCAGGAGGCTTAAGCAGGGTTCGAGCACTGGTTTGCAGTGCCTGCAGGTACAGGAGCTGCCGTACCACCCGTGCTCCCCTTTCACCTAAGTCCGTATTTAGGTAGCTAAACTCCTTTTCAGATCTAGCCTTAAATGACATTGCTAGGTTCACTGGGCAATCGGTGAAAGAGCAGGGCAAACAAACCTCATTTTAAAAATGTGTATCTTCTTTACCTGGTTTGTTCAAATAAGCACAGCTGTGGTTTAACAGCAACAAGGTGACAGAGCACAACAGCTCCCGAGACCGGGGATGGTGGTTTTGATCGGAATGATGTTCATTTAAACGGGGATAAAAACACCTTATTCATTTTCCCCAAGCCGTGCCCAAGTCCTACCAACTCTTTTTGTTAGGTCAGGCAGTTTCTGGAAACATCTTCTGGCTCAAAACATTTGCAGAATTTCAAGAATCTGCTCCACAAATCTTGAGGCTGCTTTGTTCAGGAATGCTGACATGTGGGCAAAGGAAAACCAAACCGTTCCCTTGAATGCTGCAGAAAACTTTAAAGTCTGCCCAAGATGAAAAATGCAAAAGTCAAAACTCTGAAGGAAGTGTGGGTTTTCTGCTGCATTTCAAATATCACCCCAAACACGCCCTTCCAGCACAGGAACGCAGCCGTGCCAGGACAGCCTGCATGCCTAGCAAGGCTGGTGGCCTCCATGTGCTCCCCTCAAAGCAGGGATGGAGTTAGGAATGAATAAATAAAACAGACTTTCAGATCAAGTTTTCTTGGCCTTTACAGAGACGATTACGCTGTGAAAGAGCTCTGGGCAGAGTCTCTTCTCCCAGACAGGATCCACCCACTTCCCAATGCCTCCCCAGGCACAAGCACCAAAAGGCAAGCATGCAGTTGGTCTTCTGCTCGCACAGCTCCTGGGACAGTAATTGAGTTGTCCTCTGGAAATACCCATTGCATTCTATGAAATCAAGAAAACTAGACCTCTAGCTTATCCATAAAGCCTAACATTTATAGGCTTAYGTTCAGTCAGATGGATCTTCACTGCTTGAATTACAAGACCATTTTCAGGCCAAGGAGTCTTGCCCAAGCCAGCAGTCTGCTGGTGGCAGCAGAAACAAGGCTCAGCTCCTGCTTCAATGCTGCATCAGCATGGCATTTATTTCTGCGCTGCTCCCTGACGAGTCCCAACAGACACTGCAAGACAAGTGCTGGAGGGATGCTTTCAACTCCTGACTGCCAGGCTGTGGGACACCAGTGTCACAGCACTGGGCCAAACACAGACTACAGGTGGAAAGCAACCACTGCAGCAGGCTGGGCATGGCTCAGCCACATACTAGCCCAAAAGCACCATCAAATATTACACACACAACCAGAGGGGATACAGTTGGTTCACCTTGGCTTGAAAGCCCTCAGTGGAGGTAGCTGCAGAGACCGGGGAAAGAGCCAGCAACCAAAGGCCTGGTGGAGGGAGTGGTGCTGGAGGGCTCATTCCTGGCTTGTCCTCTGCCTTTGCTCTCCATGGACCCTGATCTAAACAGGAATCTTGCAAGCCTCTTCCCCATGCTATGGGAGCACCAGGAGAAGGACAGGCTCTGCTCCTCCAGGGCAGGAACGGCCGGGTGGCTCCAAAGCCAGCCAAACAAGCCGAGAGGGATTCCACATTTCAAACCAAAAAAAAGGCAGGAAAACCATTAAAAGGCATTTCAGCTAAAACAGACCATAACCTCCCCAAAACATTTCAAGGCACATTTTCAATCCTCTCCCAGTCCCACGAGGGCTGTTGCTGTTATTGTCTATCACACAGCAGCATCAGGAAACCGACTTCCCAGGGGTCAGCAACTTTCCTGCTGCCAGCTGCAACCAGCCTGAGGAGCCCAAAGGGAGGGGATGGAGCAGCCTGGGGAGATGGTGGGCCAAAGGGAGATTCAAGGGATGATCCATCCTGCAACAGAGAGGCAGAAGGTTTTATAACCAGCGGTCAGAATTACTCAGGAAACCATAGAGGAAGCAATTGGAAATTGTTGGACAGGGAAACTTCCCCATTTTGTTTCCAAATGTGCAGGCCCGTAAGCCTGCGTTGAATTCCTCCTCTTTTAGCCATGCCTCTCACAAACAAAGCAACATTAATTAGCACAGTCCCAGAAGTGTTCAGCTGCTACCTCCTACCCCCAAAAAGGTGGATTTGTGTTGTTTTGACTTGAAAAAAAAAAAACAAAACAACATTTAGAACAAGCCTAAATGGCTTAATCATGCACAGCCGGTTCCCCAGCAAGCCTCACACTGGCATTACGACTTGCACACAGGGTGCTTGAAAACCTCACCTTCAAGCTGGCTCAAGTATTCACAGGCAGAGGGTGAAGCAAACAAACAGCAGTAACCAGAGCCCAGCTGGCAGCCTGTGCACACCACCAGCTCATCACAGCACTGGGGCTGCCGAAAGGGACCATCACCTGAGGACAGGGTGGGCAGAGGGGCTCACAGGGAAGGTGTCGGAAAAAGCTCAGGCAGTCTGAATAAAAGAAAAGCCTGGGAGCTGGAGCAAGCCTGGGAGATGCACAGAGGGATGCAGCACAGTCCCAGTGTCCCTGCCAGCTGAAAGGACAGCTCATCAGGCTCCTGTTAAGCAGACCACAAAGTGGTGGCACTTGAGACACAAGTGCTAGAAACCATGAGAGAGAAACAATGTAGTAAACAGCTTGGGCTGCTATTTGGCATCTCCTGAGGATGCCACCCAGCTGTGTGGCTCTGCCCTCTCCCCACACTTGCTATGAAGCCCAGACCCCACGAGCGGCTGGAGCAGGCAGGAGCCCCAGGCAGCTGTCCCTATCCTGCCACGGTGCTGCCAGGGAACAGGGAGATGCGGACACCCAGGACCACTGCTTCCCACCCGTGGACGATTGCTCAACACCCATCAGGCCACAAAGGCATCTTCTTCCTGGAAACTCTGCTCCAAGAGGGGAGCAGCAAGTCACCAAAAACTATTCCCAGCTGTGCCGGTCACAAGGGCTGGCTGCTTTGCCTGAGACACTCCCCCACCACATGGGTGGCACCGCTTTATACACAGCGAAACCATCACACTGGTCCCCAAAGAGGCCGGGATTCAGGTGCTGCCTCCACAGCATCCCCTGCTCACAGGAACAATGCGTGGGTTAACCCAGCACCAAACCCTCCACTCCTACCTATGGGTATTAGCTAATGCCAGCACCATCCCAGCAAGACTCTGAACCCCTCCTTCACTGACCTCCTAACAGAGGTAAGCACAGCACTCAGCAGAGCCATGTCTCACAGCTGGGTCTCCATTATCTGCTTTTCCTGCAGGGACGGTTTAATGGCACTACTCTCCCACACGGGGATTCTTTGATGTCTCATAAAGGATAATCTCACACTGCTTCCCTTCCCTTGGTGGGGATACTGGCACAGCCACTCTCCCCACCCTGCTGCCTATGAGAGAAGTAGGCATTTCAAATTTGAGTTCACTCCTCGAATAGAAGTTGGCCAACGGCATCAAAAGTGCCAGGGGAGAACAGACACATGCACTGTTGCACAGCCTCCTTTCTCAGGAAGCCTGGGTAAAAAGCAGTACCTGCCTCAGAGAGATTATTAAATCAGAGAGAAGCAAAGCCAACTGCTGTTTTAAGTAGACAGTATAAGCCAAACACATCCTGTCAGATCTGTACGACTTTCTGTCCAAGGAGATTAACTCAAAGACCAGTACACATCTCTGCTGGTAACRTTGGTAAGAATGAAACCGGAGCTCCTGGAAGGGGTTCAGCTCACCAAGAAGTCAAAAGCCAAGCAACTTTTCCTGCTATAACAGGAAAAGTTCATTCATCTGCTCTTATGAACAGAGTCATCCAAACCCCTTAAGTTCATTGATCTCAACAGCTTTTGGGTGGYGATTATCTCAACAACAAAGGTTGGAAAGTGGGAAGGAGGATATACAAGAGGTTTACAACCATTTGAAACAATAAAGACAGCACAACTCTCACAAATRCTTCCAAACCAGAGAGGTCTAAAAATATACACTATCTTATTTACTGATTTAAAGCAGCATGTGTGCCTTACTTCAGAAATAATCCAAAGGTATTTGAAAGCCAAGAATTCTGACTTAGACTTGTTTAAGGAGGAAAAAGGAGGAACAGAGTTGTTTATAGACTAACACAGATAGGAACAGCATAAAAATATGCTTAGCAAAGGAAAAGCAGAAAGTATCATGACACCTTTCAAAATAAAACATCATATGGTTTGTTTAAATTTCTTAACACAGGACAAGTCCTCCCATTTTGCCAAAACAAATGAAATACAAGTGTGGATCTAACTCTGTCCCTTGGTTCAGAAGGAGACAAAGGTTTACGGTGAGTTACACAGACACACAGAGCATGGGATGCTCTCCTGGCTCACCAGCAAGGACAGACCACAGGCAGTAGAGACATGCACCAGCCAACCGCCCCATGTCAGCAGCACTTGGCATTTCTGCACTGCCCATGCCTATGCCATCACCAGACAGGTGCAGGAGTGATGAAGTAACTGGGCATGAGAGAACAGGAAGAGGGTGGGGAGCTTCCAGGTGCCACCCAGATCATCAAGAGATAACTCCTCACCCTTTGCAAATGACAGAGAGGTCACCACTGATATCAGCCATGCACAGATCCCTGCTGTATTCCCTGTCCCCACATGCCCTTCGGGCTGCAAAGCCCAACGAGAAAGGAGGCAACCCCACGGCTCCATGCACCTTCCAGCTCCAACTCAAAAGAAACCACCTTGTACTGGGTAAGAGACAAGTTACCTGCTCACGAACCAGGCTGCTGCAGGAACAGCCCATGCTGCCCAGACTGCTGGAGGATATTTTTCAGGTCTGTGCTAAAGGAAAGCTACTGGTGCTTTTTCACAGCTCTCAAACCTGGGTGGACTGCAGCTGACCGAGACGCAGCAAAAAGCAAGCAAAGGCTGCTCGGGGCTGCTCCCCAGGCAGTGGCAGTGGAGAGCAAGTTCCAGCCTCCCCCCGCACACGCAGTGGAGGAAGGAGAGGCACCAGTGTTTGGACAACTGGAACACATTTAGGAGGCGATTTTTCACAGGGCCTCCAGCCAGGCAGTTTCCTACGATAGCTGTTTTATTACCCGTGATACAATCCACAGACCAGCAGCTCCCCATCCACGAGGTCTCCCACCACCCCACCCCTACAGGGACATCACCCACAGCAAGCCCCACCAATGCAGCACCTACACACCTGGGACACCTCCAACATCACATCCTTAAATGCAACCAGAAGAYAACGCCCAGTAAACCTGCCAACTCTATCTGAATATCTTCCACCAAGCCCTGGGCACATCCAGTTCAACACCTTCAACCCCGGTACCCATCTGTGCTGGTGATCAAACAGCACTAGCCGAGCACTGCCGCACATGCTGCGAGCGCCAGCCCACTGGCCAGCCATCACTTTTTAGAAGTATTTTCTAGATGATAGATAACATAGAAAACCTGTGTTTATATTGGCACACAGCAGGCTAAAACAGACTTCAAGTGCAGTTATAAAACAGCCCAGTCTACACCAGCTAGGCAAAACGTGTTTCAAACTTGCAGGGCAATATTTGGAGAGAGGCTCATTAGTGGCTGGTGTTGATGGTAAACTGTCCAGGTCAGAGGAGTATTCACAGCACTGAAAGACAACAGGGTCCCATCCTGGCAGGTGCCCATCCCAAAAGCACAGGCTTTGGGCAACCAGGGAGAGACATCAGTTGTGAGGATGGATCCATGTCCCTATGTGTGGGGAAGCAGCACAGCCCCGACTTTTTTTGCATCTCTCATTTCCTTCTTGCACCTGAGGGCTTGTCCTGCCTTTCTGCAGTGAGCAAAAACCTGCCAATTGGAGGAGGCAGTCTAGGGAAAAAGCATCTTATTTCAAGATTTCACAGCCAAATTTCCACTGAACTCAATGGATGATTTCTAATCTGAAAGGACTAATCTAAAAAATAGGTGCCTTCAAAAGGGAAACATTTGTGATACACAGGCTGTATAGGGGAGTAGGGTTTACAGGAAATGCATTTAAGACTGCACCTCTGCAGATTTCCAAAGTTAATGAGATTGCTCCAGGGGGTCCAAAAAAGACACCAAAAGAAAATTCACAAACAAAAGTTACTGCCTCATTATGAGCAGCAATATCAAGACTACCTCCCCCCAAAAAACCATGACAAATTCTCTCACGCACAAAACTTTAGCCAGCTAATGCATTTTTTAGATGCAACTTGTGCATGACACTGGAGTATATGTTTTATAAATCTGTAGCTCTGTGTAAAGCTGTTCAATTGTAAAGGGTCCCTGATACTTTTCCTGCTGAAATCCATGCAAAGCCATTGAAGCAAGCTACAGAACTGCCATGACAAGTGCAAATAACCAGCCATCCTGCCTACACGTCCAGCATGGTTAACATTAATAAAAACTAGGCGGATGGCTACAGTTTGAGACCCGTCCTTCAATTCTTACTCAAACTGAAAATGCAGCCATGCAGAAGTGAACCATGCTCCTGGAATTGGATGCGACACGTCATCAGGTCTTGAGAGGTGCCCCCAAAATAGCAGGGCCTGCTTCTAGACTTCTCCAAAATTATATGGTCGCGGCTTGAGAGACAGTGTGCTGAAAATATAATGAGGGAGCATAACATATTACATATGTTGTGGTCCTGCTCTGAAGCTGGAAGAGGCTGGAGTTGAAGGACTCAGGCTGCAGTGCAGGACTTGGTTAACTATTAATGGATGACTCAGCTACAATAATAATATGTATTTTGTGTTCTGTGCTAGCACAACAGCAACCTGGTCCTTGACTCAGGCCCCTATGCACAGCAGAAAAAAGGAAGGATGGATTCTTCACCCTTTGTTTCTTCCTGCAGCCTCACGCTCTGCTCCTTCCTTCACATGCCACTAACAACCAGCAAGGGACCTCAGAGGAGAGCTGCCGGCAGGCACCCAGCCTCCCAGGCTTGCATGAAACCACAACCCAGACCGAGGGGCTATGTTTATTCACTGTTATTCACCAAAGCCATGCCCTATACTAAATCACTCCCCTCACCCTGAATGAGGTGCTAATTCCTGCCCAGCCCTGGTCCCCCAAAGCTGATGAACCTGGAGCCTGGATTTTCTGCAGATGGCTCTTCCCAGCAGCATTAGCCTAAATTATCCCTACTCCATTCATCCACATGACCCTATCCAGCTCCACATTGCAAAACAAGGGAGTCACACTTGGCAATTAGGTTAGCAGCACAAAATGATTATGTTAAAAGCTGATGAGCTGAGCTAACTCAATCTGAGGTGTCTCCTGGGGTAGCCAACAAGATCAATTAAAAGCCCTGTGGCCCTAATTGGAGTTTCTGGGTGCGGTTGACATACAAGTCAGGGACAATACACAAGTTCTCATGAGAGCTGCCTACCAAGAAATGAGAGCCACCAGCCAGTTTTGAAGCCAATCTTGTTTTGACTTCAAGACAATACTTTAACCCCTCTTCAAGAGATCAAAGCAATCAGAAACCAGAGGCAGGCATTGCTTGGGCATGGCTAGGGCCTCCCAGCACTCGTCCATTCTTAGCTGCCCTGCAGAGCTGGTGGGAGCTGCACRTATAGCGATGAACCCAGGTGTATGCACACATGTCTCCAGCACCTGGGGGAGCGTCTCAACATGAAGCCACCTTGAACCCTTCCAGCACACCCTGCTAAAGCTGCACAGTGGGGAGCATCCTTCCAGCACTCTGGGACTTCTGTGCTCCAGGTGGGGCTCACACAGACTAAAGCCCCATCTCAGCAAAGTGCTTCTGCATCTGCCTAAATCCCTGTCAGAGACAAGACTCCAGCACCAGCTTAACTTTAAGCAGGGAAGTGAAATCTCACCCATGCTCAAGGAAGCATTTAAGTACCTGAGGTGCTTTGTTGAAGTGTCTGGGCTCCCAAACATATCAGTTTACCACCTCTTGATGCCAGCAAGTGAAGGGGGAAGGCAATCAACCTCACATTTGCTCCTTCATCCTTTAAACTCCAAGCAGGAACTCCTGCAAGGCTCAGCCACCCCCAAACCTTACATCCACAGAATTGCAGAGTAGTTTGCACAAGCAAAGAAAAAAAATATTAAGCTGTATCTAACACATAATAATGGTTGATTTTCCTAGAGAACAATTGATGGTGTGTTCGTTTTTTCGGCTGCCTACTGAGATGCTCGTTCTCCTGCCCTGGGAATTTTCCCTCTGCAGCTCCTCCTCCCCCAGCTCCCAGACCATCCATTCTCCGCTTTTCAAACTGCACCCATTGTAAGTGGCACTGAATATTAACACAGCCCATTGAGCACTTGCTCCTTTTGTATGGGACCCCTGCGTTTCAAATTGCAGTCACTGAGGAGAGGAAAAGCCTCGAAGTGATTAAATGCCATGAAGTTTCTCAAAAGGAGGGAGGAATATGCAGAGGAGGCTGAGGGGGTCCTAGAGCCTTTCACTTGAAGCTAGGGGCTTCTGCAAGAGCCAGWAAGGCTTCTTGGTGGGGATATTTTATCCTATTCAGGCTTCATTATGAATCTCCCATGCACTTCTAATCCTAGTCTGATTGAGATAATTTCTGCCCCAGCTGTGGCTCAGTCAGGGATTAAGATGGAAAGATCAGACAGCAGTTGCAAAGGGCTTGCTGTTAACTGTTATTCTCCAGTAAGCACCAATAAATATCATGGCATGCTGAGGGTGGTCAGTGAATCCACCAACCCACATTCACAGGAAGGGTGGATTTATTCACAAATGCATGTATTTATTTGTGCATAARCAGCAGGCCCAGGGAGGTACTGCTTTGCAAGAAGAGGCTTTGCTGTTACCCCACCAGGACCAATCTCCAGAGCAGCAACTGCAAGCCTGCAGGGTGCAGAGCCATCCTGCAGCCTGGAAGAAGGAGGTGGTATTCTTCTCCATACTGAAGGCTGGAGACCTTCCCTGAGCAAGGCCACTGCTGAGGATGGATGCTCCAGGAAGCACCAAACCCAAGCGGGTCATTACAAGCTGAGCATGATTTCTTTTACAAGCACCACCAGCTCCCAGCACTGTCCCACTTGGTCTGGACAAAGACTTCCTGCCCACCACCCAGGAGGGAGCCGCTGGCTTTGCAGAATTTCTTTGGGTTTCCACTCCCTTTCCCCAGGAGGAGGGAGGGGGACCAGCCACCTGCACAGATCCGCATCCCCCTCTTCCAAGTCATCCTTCCAAGCCCAGCAGCCCCCCGGGCAGCCAGCACATGGTGAGGGCTCTGCAGCTGCAAGGGGCCAGGCACCACAAGCTCAGAGTGACAATTACTTAATCTTTGTTCCATTATTTCRGCACAGCTGCAAGTGGGACATACAGGGGAGGAACCGCCAGCAGCACTCCCCCCTCCCGGCACTGTGAAGGGGAGAGTCCCCCTCCACCACCTTCTCTTCCAGCATCTGCAGAGGAGCACAAGTTACTCCAGAGCCTGAGAGCAACCGATGTCCATCTCCAGAGACAACCATGCACACAGGCAGTGGCACAGCAAGTTTTCTACAGAGCCCAACTCTGCTCTATGAGTAAGCAAAGAAGCTACCCTACCATGTGAGAGCAGAGCAACAAGACCCAGCACATTAAAACCCCAGTTTATCAAGAAGTTTAAGTTAATAGGTAATTTTGAGCACAAACATTCAGTTTCGTTGCCTTCAACGAAATCTTTGTGTGCATACACCTGAACACAGCAAGAGTCTGCTCCTGACTCCTAGTTCAAATGCACTTCCAGGCCCTAAAACCATTGACAGGCACCCACAGGATTTTCAGAAGCATCCAGACACTTTGCCCAGCTCTCTCCAGAGAGCAGCAGCACCATGCAAACAGCCAGCATCCGCGCAGCTGGTGCCTCAGGGCAACTTATCCATATAGCCAAATCCCCCAGCCTCCCTGGGAAACCAAGAGCAGCTCTTAGCCCAGCTCCCCTGGGCACTGTCAAGGACTCTGCCTTGTTCCCAGAAATGCCAAGCACACACCAACTCAGAGGAGGAAGGATCTGTGCACAGATGCCCAGTATCCCAAAAACTTCCCTAGTCATTTGGGTCAAAAAAACCCACACAATATATCTGTTTAAAATAAAAACTTTCATTCCTCCAGACCATACCAGCAATGAATTAGATATCCAACTGCACTTCCACAGCTCCAAAGCCTTCTCACCATTAAAATTTGTACCCAAAATAATATTGCTCTATCACTAAAAAGGAAGGAAAAAAACCTCTCTCTCACACATGATGCCTAGAAGAAATCTTTCTTCTACCACTCCTCAAAAATTAAGATGCATGGAGAGACAGAAACAGAGGACACAGGGGATGTGCCATGTCACCAACACTGCTGGAGCCCTGCACCTGGCTTTTCTAGGCACAAAGCATTTTGTACTTAAGCTTGGCCCTAAAGTTTATGCAACATATTACACTCTAATGTAAAAATAAGCTTCAGACTTAAACACTAAAAGACACGAAACATCTCCAGCAGCTTTGAAGTGAGACGCTGCAAGGGAGTCCTGCACAGCAACGGCTCAGCAGAGTTTGATTTTCCCGGCATCCCCAACAGACCAGGGACTTTTCACAGCTGCGGMGCTCGCAGCAGCTGGGTGCTGCAGCTCCTGCGAGGACAGCATGGGTCATACCGGAGTGTTGCAACGTTCCCTATGCAGGGCTGCTCAGCCAGCACATCCTGCACATTTATATAACTGGCATACAGTATTGAGCAGCCTGTTGCTTTTAAGAAAAGCTGCATTAACTGCGAGCAACTGCAGTGCACCAGCCCTTCTGCCTATCAGTTATGCCTTCTGAAAGCTAGGGAGAAAAATTACAGCTCCAAGCTCTACTRCCAACAGAGAAATAACAATAGTTTCAAAAGATCCCAATGCTTTTCCTCAGTACTGATAGTCCTGTTGACAAAATACGCAGCGCAATTAAGTCTGTTCCAGAACCCTCCCCAGTGTGCAGAGCCACATTTCCAACCCTGCAAACAAAAGCTTTATCTCCAACACACTGAAAACCGACTCCAAGCACTGCTTCAGCTTTGCGGCACTCATTAGGAATAAAAGATAAACAGCTAAGGAGGGATTTTTCAATAGCACTTTAACGAAGTTAAAGCACAGCCACCACGAGTCACTGAAAACAGGATTTCTCGTCTCCTATTAGCGATCGAACATGCCCCAGCTTATCACCCCGGGGAAGGAGACACCTTCGGTGGGAGATGCAGCCTGCCCAGAAGTGATGGGAGATGAGGGGTGCGCAGCTCCGACATCGCCCATCTCACCCCAGTTTATGGCCAGGGGACCCGCACCCCCAGGCTGCGCTCCTACATCAGCCCAAGGCTGCTGCAAACCTTTGCGTTTGCCTTCTGCTTCTTTAAAAGGGCATGTTAAAAAAAAAAAAAAACAACCAAAAAGCGATGAAGATAGCTGCATAGAGATAACTTTTCTCCAACACATGGTGCTTTTATAGAGGACATTAAACAACTAAAAAATTAGTTAACGATTCTCTGCACCAGAAATTAGCATTTATGATCCTACCAACCATGAAAAACATGCTTCAGCTTTGCATCCCTAAACTGAAATAAGCGATTTAAGTGATTTAGTGATTAGGTACAATATTGCTTTAAAAACAAAATGTCTTAAATGCCTGCTTTTTATATTAGTTATGGAGAAGGAAAAAAAACCACCTTAATTTTGCATTGTCAGATATGAAAATCATCACAAATTTCCACTTTAGCTAATTCTTTGGTTAGTTTAGAATTTACAAATCAACAAGCCCTATTCTGTCTAAGTGGTTAAAAGATCACTGTGGGTAAGAACAGCCCACAGGTCCGTAGCAGTAGATTTATACGTGCTATTACTTCACCAATAAAATTTAAACTGAACTCAAGACACTCAAAAATCTGTTCCATATGAAAAAGACACTCCTGGGTATTAGCACTCCCAAAAAAACACAACAATAAATTTGTTCAGACTGGGCTATTAATGCATTTCTCTGCAGGAACAAAGATATGCTGTCCTATTTTAAGAGGCGCATGGGGATGCTAGAATTATGCTGAGAAGACTAAAAACTTGCCCCGAAAGGTGCCCAAGGCTGAAGGAAGGATCCTTCAGAGCACACAGCAACAGGTGAACAGGATGAGTCAGAGTTTTAATGCAGAGGCCACACATTCCTCTCGGTACAACACCTGATAATTTCGTGTAAAACAAGGCACTTCTGCAGCCAAAGGTGCATAATACCAGGAGAACCTGACAAACCTCCAATAATTCTTCTTAATAAGGTGCTGGACGATCTCCAGGAACACTTCAGTGACCATTCTCTCTCCTGACAGAGCTGAGGAGTATCTATTACAACCAGGGGTTTTATAGATTCAATAATCTATAAATCTGTTCAAACAGCCAAAAGGTCCAGCAACAGAAGAGCTGAGGCATTTCTCCCTCTCCCTTCTAGATCCTTATTTCCCAAGGTAAGCTAATAGTTGAGGACAGTTATTTTTACAATTTTATGAGTACACACACACGCAGTCTCAGTCCTCCTGCACTGTCCCTGTCAAATGAATTGAGCTGTCAAAGCCTAGCACACTTCACCCCCCCCCGAATCTCCCTGCTTCAGGTGCCTGATGTTATATTTCAGATCTTATCGGGTCGGAGCAGCAGCAGCGCTCAGTGGTTACACAACCAGAGCAAACCCGCTGCACTTTACGGGAAATGGCAATCACTCCGTCCTGCACTTGGGCATGTACCTGAACACTTCAAAACACCCTTCTAGGGAAAAAACAGCCACAGCGCAGTACTAACCGCCAGGTGCTGGGCTATAAGCTCAGCTGCCATCCAGGACATACGATACACTGCAGGTTAATAACTCCGATAGATGGACAAGAACCGAGGGAATGGCAGCCAGCCACGCAGCTTTTATTGGAAAACACCACCTGGTTTTTCTTGAAACGCCCCAACAGCACCGCAAGAGCCCACGACTCCGTTTCGGCCCACGCTCGCTGCCTCGCCGGCTTTCGCACCTTCACAGTTGGCAGCTCGGAACGCCAAAAGGGAGAGCGCGGCCCCAGCGCTGGGGTCCATATTTGGGCACCTGGGTGCAGGGCGCGATGCTGGGGCGCGCCCCGCTCTGGAGCACCGGGCCGGGCGTGGGATGGATGTCCTAATAAGGATTCGGGAGCCCGAGCTGGCCGTTATCTCCAGCAGATCCCATCATCAGAGACCAAACCCACTCCCGGCTCTTTCTCCTCCGAGACACCCGCGCAGAGGAGGAGGAGGAGGAGAGCCAGCCCAGAGAAGGACCGGGCGGACAGGGAGCCMCGAGCTCCTCTCGCCCGGGACCAGCACCGCACCCGCCGCCTCCTCATCGCCTCCATCCCCGCCTCGGGTGGGAGCCAGAGGAGACACCGGATCTCGAGAGAAGTTTCACGCCGCGCAGCTCAGCGCCTAGAAGGGGGCAGAGACCACTCTGCTTTAAAAAAAAAAAAAAAAAAAACAACAATCTGAGTTTGGGGGTTCTTTTTTGGTTTGGGGTTTTTTAAGCCCCCCAGTGCATCCAGCTGCTGGCGCACGGGCCCCGCTTCGCCCCCAGCCCCTTCCCCCGGGTCCCGCCCGCTGCGCGCCCCCTCCCCAGCGCGGCGGAGCCCCCGCCCGGTACTCACACGTGCCGCGGCCAGCGGGGCAGGTCCCGGGGCACGGCGGGCAGCGCCAGCCCGCCGCAGCTCAGCAGCTCCCCGCCGCAGGCGC
>JAYKAV010003332.1:510563-735665 GCA_035582835.1 Phoebastria nigripes
CCCCGCCCGGCCCGAGCGCCGCTCGCCGCGGACCCACGTTGGCGACACCGCAACATGTAGCCGCGCCGCCCCCCGCGCGCCCGCCCATTGGCTGGCGGGCGTCCTCCGGCGGGCCCGCGCGCGCCGCCATTGGCCGGGAGGCCCCCCGGCGCGGCGCCGCGGCGCCCCATTGATGCCGACGGCCCGTCAATCAGAGGCGCCGGGGCCCGCCCCCCTTTCCCACTCCAGGTGTGAACGCGGGCGGCCGTCGCCCCCCCCCGCGCTGCCCCTCTTAAAGGGGCCGCGCCCGGCTCCCCCCTCCCCGCTCCGCCGCGGGGAAAGCCATTTAAAAATCTCCCTCCCGTAGATGTGGACAATCTGCTGCAAGACCTGGGCCTGGGGGCTCCCCTACACCCCGATGTGCCCTTCCCCGGCCACCACGAAGCAGCTGTGAGGCCACACTCCCGAGGGACACGCATGTCCCGCCACAAGCCAGTCAGGAGTGGATTAATTATTCAAGCATGTTTCAGACCAAACCTAAGCGGTGGGTTCCGCTTCCCAAATTTATGCCTATTTTTGAAAGCCCAGCACACACCAGATGTAAGGGAGCACACAGTCCAAAACGGGTGGAAGGATGACTCATTAGATAGCTGCAGCAAGGTCATTACCAGCAAAATTAATCTTAGAGCATCGATACACTCCAAAGACTGAATTTAGAGGCTGCTCCTGTGCTTGGTGGAGAGCATCCAACTGGCTTTGGTCAAGTTTGGATGTGGCAGGCACAACATTTAGGGGAGGAAGCTCTTAGTGGGCTCAATGTACCCACAGCGGGTGGGAATGCGGTTTAACCCTCGCATCAGCCCAGCCTTGCACCAGGAGTGACGTGGGGAGAAGGAGGTGTGATATTTTAGGGAAAGAAACACATATCGCAGCCCGATCCTGCTTCCACTACCTTTGATTAGATTTCCATCCTTCTGCTGCAGATTATTCCCTGGTGCGGGGACAGAGCCGTATTTCCTTTTTGTAGCAGGACGGGGCATTGCACCGCAGGATGCTTTAATCACGCTGCTCATCTTCCAAAAGTTGCGTATCTCTTCATATGAAATAGTGTGCACGAGGGGAATTGCATTCAAGTTTGTTCAGAGCGGTACCCAAGCTGTACAAACATGCCACCTCCTGAAAGGCGGCAAACCTGGATTGGTGGCATCTAGAGAATAGATTGGGTCAGCTGAATCAGAAACCRAGTGCGATGTTGAATTTGCTGGTAAGCTCAACCGAACAAGTCRGGTTCGGCCCACAGGTTCCCCATGGGCTGTGAAAGCCCCGTGTCAAAGCCTGAAGTGTCTCTTCCCCAGGTGGGACTCGGAGTTTTGGCAGCCCCCCCCGAGTCTCACAGGGAGTGTGAAGTCACGTCTGCTCTCCRTACCCATGCGTGGGAACCTGCAGCACGGAGAAGCGCCACGTTGAAGCATCATCAACTGACAGAAGAGGAATGGAGATGACAGGCCAGCCTTTCAGAGTGATGAAGAGTTGGGGCTTTTTAAGGCTGGGCTTCAGTATTCCTGCCTGTAGTCCCAAAGCTGGGCAAAGACCTTGCGAGGCCTTTCCCTCTACCACAGCATTGGTGATCACGATGATGAAATGCTACTTTGATGAGGTGAGGGAAGGTGTGAGAGGAGACAYGTTTTTGGAAGCTATCACTCTGGATGAGGATTTCTTTTCTCCTGCCTATTCTTTTCTTCTAGATTTCTTACAGATTCGGCAATGGAGCAATTAATTTCATCTGACATAATGCACAGGGATCTTTTAGGTTACGTAGCCAGCTGCCTGCCACAGACAGCAATTAAGTCATCCACTGGACCCGAGAGCAACCTGGGGAGGACCATACCGCAGCCCCCGTCCCTCCTGGCTACTTCGGCTTCTGGGATCAGTATGTGCAACGTGCACTGGTGAAAAGAGTCTGGAAATCCTGAGGGAGAAAGATTTAGCTTTGGAAGATGACCTGGTATGAAAYATAGAAACTGGGTTTATTGATGGGGGCAAGATCTGGCTCCAGGCTTATTATGATTTCACCATCCCCACCTGAAAGCTCGACCATACACCACAAGAAGCAGTGTTAGCTATTACCGGTGTAGCATTTCCCTTTTCTTCCCTATGTACTCTTGACAGTCCACCTGTGCAGCAACTGTTTGGCCTTTGGGACAGCTTTGAACGTATCAGATTGCAGAGAGTAACAATAAACAGAAAACCCAATCTCTGCAAAAACTTCTCCCCGCTCAGCACTGGGGTGACCAGGACTTTCAGGCATCCCGTCCCGCCAAGTCACACCTGCCCGGGGACCAAATGCGTGGCGTGACGAGTTGGGATGATGCTCACCGGCAAGAGTGCCCTCAGCAGCGTGGCCAGGACCCCTGCTCTTCCCCAGCCGCGGACAGCCTTGCGCTGGGTCCCCGATGACAAGCACACCCTTCAGCGCAGACACTGCAGATACTGTGTGGGCCAGCCCTAAATCTTTCTGGGAAGAATCAATAGGCATTATTTATAGACAGGGGCTTTCACTAGGTAAAACTTGGGGTTTAGGCTTTTGTTACGCCAGGGGGGTGGGGGGGAATTTTAAAAAAATCACATTGTTGTGGCTTGGAGTCTTATTTCAGTCTTCAAGAACTGGAGAAAACAGGAGAATGGTTTAGATTTAGTCCTCTCATTTATTTGAAAGCTGTTTGCAAACTAAGAGCAAGAGCTCCTGTCCCTGGGGAGGGAACCTGAGGCAGGAAGGGTAGATGTATTACAGAAGATACTGCAGTCTTATACAAATATATAGCCAATTAAAAAATATGTCTTTAGTTCTTCCATGTGGGAAACACAAAGTTTAAGGCACTTTTATGGAGCAGATTTCTCTTGCCCAGTGGGGAAGGCATCATGAAAATAAAAAATGTTTGGTTCTTCTAGTGTTTTCAAATTTGACACCCAAGCTTCTTAATTACTTTTAATAATTAATTTTAATATTTTTTAAATTATTCTTGCAACCCCTGACCTCAAACCCCGCTGATTTAATCTCAGCCATTCAATGCAGGACCCTCACCTCGCACAGTGCGACTGCCGTTGCAGTGCCCGTCCCCAAAGCCCCTCCGCGTTTCCCCTGCCCCGTGACAAGGTCGAGAGGCCGGCCGTGGGGTTTCCCATGGAGAGAGAGATCCGAAAGTCTTAGATAACCTTTTTAAAAAAGATATCTAAAGGAAGCTCTCCTGGAAACCAGTCCGAATCGCCTTGCATTTGCACAGGATCACTGTGCACTGAAAAGAATTYGGCAAGGGCAGTTGGTAGGAAAGGAGACTATTCTCACAGTCACGCTCTCCCTCCTACCCGAGTCCATGCCTTTGCTAGAGAGGAGCCTGTGTACAGCATGGAGGATGTTTCTTCCTCAAACCTCATTAAATCTAATTAAATAGCTTACAAAAGTATTTATGAAAACAAATTTTAAAATGGCAAAGGCATGCCAACAAGGAAGATATTTCTAATTCTGCCGGTGTCTTTTTGTGGATTTGGAGTCGGTTCAGAAGTGCACACTTGGAAGGTAATTGCTGACAGCATGCAGAATCCATCAAGCTATAATTAACACTCTACTATTATTCTAATTGCCTCACTCAAGCTTCTGTGTTTTTTAATTGTAGAGCAATTTGCCAATAGAGAATTTAATTGCAATACATATTTTATACATTTTGGGACAAAGTACCATTATTTCCACTTCAGCAAAAATGTTCCTCAGTTTTTAATAGCTTGCTTTATTCTTTTCTAGGATTTTTTTTTGCCCGATAAAGGAATTTGATTGCAACCTCTTGTGAAATTAGTAATGATATAATATACAGGAGTGCCTGGAGGCTTCAGTTTGGATCATGACTCTATTAAGCTAGGAACTGTACATACATGTAGCAAGACACAGCCCTGAGGAACTTGAAATCTAAACAGAGAAGACAAACTGAGGTGAGAACAGAAGTATTATCCCTATTTTACAGCTGGGGAACTGGAGCCCCAGATGACTCACCTTAGGTGACCCTGTGCAGCTGGGGTGCAGCCAGGAACTCACACGAGCCCTGAGCGCAGGGCACCCTTCGTCTTTAACATGAACTTATTTTCTGTCTCCTGGTTCCTGCAAAAGAATATTTCTGTGATTTGATTTGCAAGCTAGACCTTCTAAACAACCTATAACCATCTAGGATCTACAGTCACTTTTCATGAATGCCTCAGCTTTCGGAGCGAGACCCAATGTTGAACAGGAGCCCCGGTGAGGCTGCAGAGTACCCCAGCAGATGTGACATGCTGGGTGGAAGACGATAGCAATGCTGTCAGGCTTTGTGAGGGATGTGTTTGACGTCTTCTGGGGCAGGCTGAAGGTTGGAGGCAGTGAAATAGAAAAGGGTGGACCTTAGCTTACGTTGACCATCCTTGCATTTGACAATTTTCCTTCACTCCAGCTTGGTGCTTCTATCCGCAAGGCCACAAATCTCTCTGTAACAATGTTTATCTTCTTCTAATAACACTCATGATGGCTTTCTACCCAACACTGATGGTGCTGAGATTTGCAAAATGTCTGATACCCATGGCTACAATCCCTTATATCGTCACCCTGGTGCATTGATGTGTCAATCAATATTATTATGGTGACAAATGCTTAAAAAGGTTACAGGAGGTGTGTTGTGGGGACAGTGTACGAGATCTCCGCGATTATTCAGCACAACAGTCACATTTATACATAGCTAATAATGGTCTCTGGTATCAGCTGCTCATGGCAAGCTGCATGGTTTGACTCCCGACATCCAGGTTGCAAGAGATGGTTTCTCTGGTATGACCAGATCAACCAAAGCATCTGCATTCCAGAGGTTTATTAGTTGATCTGGTTACACCAGATCTGCAAGGACAATTTTATGGCATTTTGCCACCCAAAGCTGGTGTCTATCTCTCCTGGATCCCAACCCTGCTCCTCAGAGCTCGTTTTGTTGGAACAACCTGCGAGATGTATGACGTGATCCAAAAGTGCCTAGCAGCAATGACTAATGATAACATCACTTCTCACTGCTATAATGGGTGAAGCCGATTCAGCTTAGCAGGAGGCAGCATATGACAGTGAGAATTAAAGGAAGAGATGATCAAGTCAGGCTTCAGTATAGGGTCACTAACAGTGCTGACATGAAAGTTTAGCTTGGGCTCAAACTCCGCAGAGTTTGCCTTGCAATGACACATAAGCCTTTTCTTCTCTTAAAATTGGAGGCTGGTGCTTGAACTCTGTTCCTCCAGGAACATAAAGTCTTTGATCAAGACCAGATCATGCTTCGTTAATGTGAAAGTTCACTCAAGTAGCTGCTGTCATTTCATTTTTCACAGGCAATGAGTTAAATTGCTTTCCCAGGCTGGGACTGGCACAGGCAGTTAGCAAAAGATGGTGCAAATAGCTAGATCCAATTAACTAAATCCATGTTCTGTCACAAGGTTGCAACCTCTGATCTTTTTTTTTCCCTCCCGAAGGACTTGTTTCAAAACTTCTGTATAAATGTATGTGTATTTATCTCATCTTTTTAGAAGTAGACTATCAGAAAAGCATGACAGCAATTTACTGTCGAGACAGAAGGGGGAGAGAAAGCAGATTGTTAGTGCTAGAATATTGCCTGCCATTTGGATGGGCAAAATGCATGATAAGAGTGAGGGTTTGGATGTAAACCTGTGGTACTTGAACCTGGAGCGTACACTCAATTGCTTAAAAGCATGTTTTTGTAGACAAGGCCATGGACTAACTCCAAGAGCAGGAAGAACGCTGTTAGACCTGAAGTCTGAACACGGTCTGTGTGCTTGGATCACACATTTCAGCACGACATTACTCTCCCCTGATCATGCTCGAGATCCAAAATCCAGAAGTTTCCCCAAGCCCAGGGAGAGATTTGGCCCTGTGCATGAGCTGGCAGGTATCAGGGTTTGCTCTTCAGATCTGGGCTTGGACTCAGATCTGTGCTGAGCCTCCGACAGCAAGAGCAGAGCTGGAGGAGACACAGCTATTCCCGACAGTGACTAGTGCTAATAGTGTTTATGCTATGAAGAGTGCTATTAACTGGTATAATAACTATAATTACATGGTGTAACTTCTTTTTGTTGCTTTCACCTCTAGGCTGAGATGGAAGCGTGAAGTTCTTGCAGCCCCAGAGGAATGTGTTAGATGAAATCATGCAAGTGGAGCAAAGAAGCTGGAATCCAGCTACAGCTAAATAATAATAAGAGCCACCTGCCCCTGCTCAGAGAATAATAGGAAAAGATTTAGAAATATTGGAGGAGGGATGCTTTAAATTAAAACTATTTCTTCACTCTGGTCCCTAGAAAGTGCGAGAGACTTCAGGTGCATCTGAAAAATAGTAAATGCTTTATTTTACTGCAAACCCTTGCCTCAATGTAAGTGGGAAAATGAGCCACCAGCTTGCTTAATAAAAGTAACCTTCTCCAAAGCATTTCCAGAGTAAAGCTTGTATTTCTTTGCTGATGGCTGTCAACTTCCAGTGACTTTCGCAGCAAACAAAGGTACCTCACACCCCCCGCAAAACAACCCAGACCTCTCTGTGGGCTCAGAAGGTTGATAAGGAAAAAGCCAAACAGAATAAGTGCAGGATGCCCTCTCAAAAAGCAGTCAAGCTGAGTATTTATTTAATTGCTCACTGTCAAGACTTTATACTACAGATGAAGGGTGCCATCAGCAAGGGTGGTCTCTGCCTGGCAGTATTTTCAAGGCAAGTTTAGCTGAAAGTTGCACAAGTTACGGCTGTTCTCAAAGGTCCAGATCCCATATAACAATTAAAGGAAGATGACTGCAGAATGACCACAGCAGCCAGACTTTGGAAGGATCTGGCAAGCAAGCACTGCCTTGCAGGTCAGAGCTAGTTTTTTCCAACTGTTGTACTTGATCTTTATCCATACTGGAAACGGGGCAAGATACCTTGTGACAACTTTTATTGGTACTCGGTTACTGCCTCTGTGATTACCATGGGCTATTACTACCAAAATGCCTCTTGTTGCTTCATCTGGCTGGAAGATATTAGGATTTGTCCGCTGCTTCATCATACTTTGATCCCTTGTTTAGAAAAGAAATCTGTTTCCTTGCTCTTGAGTGCCTCGTTCTTGGCTAGGGACTGAACTGCAAGCTGATATTTCTGTTTGGCCCTTGAAGCCAACTATTAACCACACTTCTTGTCCTGCTGGTACCACCCAGGAGTGCATCAATAGTGCAATACAAATGGCACAGCGTCATTATATGAAGAACAAAATATGTGGCAGGGCCCTGCTGTGGCTTAGAGGCTCTGAGAAGAATCTCTCAAAATATCTTAGACATCTGCCATGTGTAAAATCTCATGATTGTTCTTCAAATTCTTCTGTGGATACATCAGCCTCTCCTCTGCTTCTCTCCCTGTCTCCCTCTGCTAACGCATGTGCTTCTTACCAGCAGTGTGTGACACAAGGGTTGTTTTCCTCCACAGTTATTCTATTTATTCAATACCTGAGGTCATTATCCTCTAGTTCGAGACATCCTAAATCATTTCCATAGTGCACAGTTGGGATGACATGAAGGATTATGACTTCATGTGGGAATAAGGAGGAGCAGATGAAGACTTAATAGACACAGATCCTGTTTTATGCCAATGCCATAACTAATTAGAAACAGGGGGGAAACAAGTAGATGGGAACTGTCTCAAACTTCTCTCAGAGTTTGCCATGGCATATGAATGAGTCTCTAGCATCATCATGCCAGCATTGCAGTAGTTGGACAACTTTGTCCACAGATGCAGTGGTGGATGTTTGGGATTTGTATAAGCTCTGTGTGTCTCCAGTGACACCCGTTTCTCACATGCCTTCTTCATCTCCCCGCAAGATAGGAGCGACCATGGGAAGTTGCAGGGATGCATAATGACTGTTTCTGTTATATCCCAGGAGGATTATATTCCTTTTGCCTTTGAGATGAGGTTTCCATCAACTTGGCAGTAAGGCACGCTGTAACATAAGAGCTCACGCAGAAGTAATGAGGTTGAATCTGTTACCAACTTGAGATCTGGAGGCAGCACTGTGTGAAGAGGCATAAGATGCCTCATGTGCCATGCCACCCAACTTAAAAAAAAAAAAACAAAAAAACAAAACCCCCCTAAAACCAACAAAAAACCCTCCCCAGTATGATGCAATTTGTCTCTGGGATTAAAGGAAACTACATAGAACTTTTAGCCTCACAACTGTGCTGTTCCAGAGGGGAGCTAAATTCAACCAGGATTTCTTTTTGCTCTTTAGCTTCCATATTTTTCTCCAAGAGGGTTAAATGACACCCCTCCCATCCCACTTGGCCAGAGCATCTTTGTTCTGGATACCCTGGACTATAGCAACATCTATGCTGTTTTGGAAGATCCATAACCATGCACCTTGAAGATAAGGCCATATTAACCAGCTACCTCTGCCTCCTCACCTAGCTAGAGCAACATGCAACATCATCTACTCCCAGGGCACTGAGAGTGGGTTCTTGTTGAGGACAGCTTAGAGAACGGGCAATGTCCAACAGAAACCCCAAATGAGAAGGTGGGAGGAGAAAAGAAAAAATAGTACTCTTGCCTCCTGCTTACCCCACTCTTTTGAAGAGGTTTTTGCAGTCACTGAATCCAGCTGGCAGTGATGCAGTAAATAGCCACATCCCCTGTGCACAGGCTCACAGCTCGCTGTGGGCGAGCACAGGCTTGCTCAGAGGAGGAAGGGGAACTGAGCTTCCCTTCCGCTCCATCAGCACCATCTGATGATACACAAGACCTTGGCTGTGCAACCCCTCCCTTTGAACCAGGGCCATCTGCATGCAGTAGAGGTACAGTCTACTCTCCCCAGCGTTATGGGGTTTACCAGGTGTCTGTATGCTGTGGCTCCCTGGCTGGGCCTTTCCAGATGGGCTACACCTGTGGGGAGAAAAAATCAGCTGTGAATTATCAACTGCCAATCTCATGGCCCAGGCACCATGTATGCTTCCCCAAGCTTTTATCCTTCAAGGGATCCTTGAGGGTGAAATGGCAGGCAATGGATGCTATTTTTTCACATGATGACCTTATTGGCTGTTTTGCCAGAAATACCAGAGCTGTGCTTCAGATGACTCCTTGTTCCTGGCCCTAGGACTTGTCCTTGTTTCAGGCAGAGGGGAATGTCTCTGGGGTGTGCTGGATGCTTGCRAGTGCATGGTGGAGCCTCGTGACACTTGGAATATCTGTGGTGGTCCCAAGCTACAATGTGAGGGGTAAGTGAATGAGRATTGCTTGTCTCGTGAAATGATATTTTACCAAGTGCTCTTTTGTTTTGTTCATCTCCAGTTGTGACTAGTAATGGCTGGGTGATTCTATCTGAGCTACTGCATTGTTTGAACTGGTGCCTCTGTGCGAGGTGTTTCCTTGGGACTTCAGATACCCTCTCTGCTTCTGCACAGAGCCCAGTCTTGGATGTGTGCAGGAGGGGTTGCTGGTTCCAATGCCCAGGGCATTTTCAGATGGTTTCCGTATGGATTGTGGGTTTCCCTTGGCTCTTTGGCTGAGGGCTTTCAGACTGGAGCAGTAGTTCTCTTAAATGTCTTCCTTTGGTAACTGGGCAGAAGGCAAACAGGCAGAAGGCAATATAGACAGGAGATCTATATGTACCACCATGCATATAGGTAAAACAAAGCTTAGACTGGCTTGTCTCTGAGATACCTGGATTGCATAGGTTTCGACAGCTTCCTTACATATGGCAGCCTGCAGGTGATTAGAATCCTCTAATAGATCATCCATAATTTAATAAAAGTTAGCTTGCCCTATTAATGTAAGGCAACACGTTGGAAAAAGTCATTAATCATAGCAAGTCTTGATGGCTGCTGAGTCCGCACCTGTGAAGCTGGAGCCTTGGGAAATAGTATTTTGAGCAATCTGCATGGCTTTGACAGAATGCCTGTAAGTTTTTCCCATTACATCATTACTGGGGCCAACACAAAGGCTATCTGGGTTGCTCAAGGAAGTGTATTGTGGAAAACAATCCTACTTTGATGACTGATCCAGGCATTTATTTAGGCAAAGCAGAAGCAGTTGCATTGGCTCATTTGATCTGCGCTGTTAATAGGAGACAGCTCAGTGCATGCTTTTGTTATACTTGCTCTTGCTTGCATAAGTTCTTGAGGTTTTTTTTCTTTTTTTTTTTTTTTTTTTAAAGAAAAAAAAGATGAAGCTAGCCTCTGGAAAAATTCTAATTTTTTTTATAAGCTGTTTTTTTTTTTTTTTTTTTTTTTAATGAACAAAACTGTCTAGCCCTTCACGTGGCAATCATGCCAGTGTCACAATCTTAATTATCACTCAAATTTTCCAGATGGGATTTTTTCCAAAATCTGGCTCAGAAGAACTTGCTCAGGTTTAAGAAAGTCACTCAATATAATGCTGCACAGCTTAAAAGGTGTATGTACACAACAAGGAAAAAAAAAAAAACAAAAAACATGGGATGCAATGTGTGTAGGAATGGGGTAAAAATAAAACAGCTACTTGATTTCTAGTTGTGTGCATTGGTTTTGTACCAGGAACATGTCAATAGCCCTCTGTATCCTTTTGCAGCAAGGATGCAAAAGTTACTGGTTCCCTGAAAGGGAAGGAAATCTGTTACACGAATCAGACTGATCTCTGGGGCTGTAGTTGGAGCACCTTGCAAACCATTTACTTTTTTTAACATTCATTCGCTGTTAACATTTCTCATATGTTAGTGCCTGTTATTAAAGGCTTGATAAATGGTTTGAATGAAAGACTTGCAGAAATGGCCAATTCACCTCTTTGGTATCAGACTTTCAAACTTTGTGTGCTCTTTATCTAGATTTTCATTAAATAAATATAAACTGACCTTCTGAAAAAATGAGTAGGGCTTTCAACAATGTAATATCTGAAAATAAAAGGTGAAACTTGGTGGGGGAAGCTGACAAATGGGGGTTATGTTCTTCTCAGGTCTACGTAATGTGATTAAAACATGGTGTCACCGCAGAATTTTTCTGCATCATAGCAGTTTTATGCTGGTTTAGATCTCTTCTAAGGGTTAATATATGTCACCCCCAAAGCTGTGGGGGAGGAATGGGTTTTCAGCTGTTCCTTGCTGGTAAGAAAGGCCACAGTAACTAGCAGAGCATCACTGATCAGAATTGCAAGAACATACCAATGAGGGGAAATCTGCTCCACGCTCTGCTAAGGTAAAGCCACTGGCAATAAACCTTTCCTTCTAAGCCAGTCTTTAAAAGACTCAGCAAGACTTGGCCATAAACATTTTTTGCATAAAAAGTAGTGAGCTGGATGTCCAACTCTACACTCACAGGTACACCAGCACCCCTGGGGCAGCTCTGATGGGAGCTGGCTCCGTTACTTCTCTTCCTGCAACAGGTCAAACAAATGGTGGGCACTGAAGTCCTTCAGACAAAGTTTCCAAAAACCAGGAGGGCAGACCCTTGGCACACCTTCCCAGGGCATAGCTCCAGCCATGACAGCCGATGGGCTCTTTTGCACACCTCTTCTCCTAAAGTACTGCAAACCGGAGCAGAGAGGACCATAAAACTGGTGTCCGGACAGCTGGAACTCACGTCTTGCGGGATAATGGAGCGTGCAGACTTGCACCGCTGTGGATTTGATCCAAACTGACTGTCTAGCTTGTAAGGATGCTGAAGAAGCGCATGGGGGGAGTCCCCCTCCAGCATCCTTCAGCAGAACAGTCTTTCCCATCCACTGCCCTTAGCTGCTAGATCATTTGTCTGCTTCGTGGTCTCTGGTTTTGGCTAGGAATGGCTCATCGCCATCTTTTCCTAGTTCTTGGAATTAATTTTCTACAAATGTTATAGGGTGTGTCTATTTATTTTTTTTTTTTGCAAAGGGGTTTTTTAACTAGTTTTAAAGTGACCTCAAAAACCTGCTTTGGTATGAAGCTGGAGGAAGGCAGAGCTGCATGCGTTGTCTGCGTATCGCCTGCGTGCACTGGACCCTGCAGCTACTGATTCCTTCTTGCGCAGGCAGCCGAGAGCGTGACAATAGCATTTGGATATCATCCCGTTTCCTCCCCCCTTTAAACCTGAGCATTGTCTTCCAGGTGTTACAGACGTTTTTGAAGTCAAAACACTTGCCAACTCCAATTAAACTTGTGGTTTGCAGACAAATTGGGAGCCGGCCGGAGAGGAAGCTGGCGGGAGAACAGCTTTGTACGTGTATCGGGCTCCAGGACAGCTAGGTTTCCGTAGGTTTTGTGCAAATAGCCAGAAGGGCAGAGAAGAGACCGTCCGGGCTCTGCCTCTGGTAAAGAAGGCACAAATGCACAGCTGCATTGAGTCTGCAATGAAGGACTCCACAAGAGCAGGGACGTACTTTGGTTAAGTAGGGTGAGCTCCTATTAGAGATTGCAAAATTGGAGAACTCGGATTTCATTTGTCCAGCTCATGGTCCAAAAGCACGGTGTAAATGTCACCTCTCTGGGTGTCCTGCCTGCAGGGGCACCAGCGGTCAGCTGCAATGGGCTGGAATTAGGCTTTGCACAAGCATGCTCTGCTCAGCTTCTGGGGTACCTCTATGTTGTTCTTCCTTCCTTCTCTATTTTGGCTGCTTCAGTCATTGATCCTTCCCTCTCCCTGATCCAGTCCTGTACTCCTACCTTATTCTCTGCAGGACCTGGTCAGAAGAGGGCTCATTTACTCTCACATCTTTGCAAATAATTTCTGGACATTTGAGGTCTTCTTTCATGCAAAGCATTTCATCAAGCTAAGAGGTAGCCTGAGGCCATTTGTAATGCATTTCTTTAAAACAGGGTGGGAAATAGTTTTCCTAAACTAGGAATGTTTTAGAGACCTTTGAACAGCGTAATTCTTAGATGGCATAGTGACCAAGTTCAAACACTTGGGTTTTGTTTGAGGGTAAGGGGGGAGTTTATTGTGATCCTTTTTCTACTTGCAACTTTGGGAACAAATGCATTTTGAACAGCAACATAAAAAAGGATCTTCAATTTTGGCACTTGCCTGAAATGGGACAGTTCACCTGGATTTAAAAAATGGATCAAAATGGCCTTGAAACTAAACATTTCCTGCAAAAAAGTCTGTTTTGACAATTTTTTTTTTTCTGTGGGAAAATACTGTATAGTGACGAAACTGCTCATCAGTTGTAGGATTTGATACTATTGCAGAGATCTTTTACAGCTTAAAAAAATTTTTTTTTTTCTTTGCATCCACTCGGCCAGCCAAAGCGGAATCTGAGAACCAAGTCAGACACAAAACCAGGAGGAAACAGAGCTTATTAGATTGGGAGTGCATCTCACTCTCCTGTTCTAGTGATCTTTCCAACCTGGCTGTCTGCATTGCAAAGCATCCACAGATAACATGTCCCTGGTGTTGCAATGATCTTTCTCCCCAGCATCCTGGCAGTTCAGCTCCAGGGGATTTCCAGCCCTCTTGCTGATATTACTTGCTGTTCTCTCCCTGAAGGCACTACAACCATCTCCCAAAAGGTCTGTATGCCCTTGCCATGGCCTTGTGCCATACCCTTTTAGGTTTTGCTTGCTGCACCCTGTCTGCCAGGCATTACTTTCATTTACTGCCCCTACTACACCCATACAAGCTCCACACTGGTGTCTCTGAAAGCCCTAGAATAAGCTGTGCTATGGCAGAAGAGAAGCACTTGATTGCTGTTGTGAACATGAGAATAAAGAGGATTGGGGAATAGTGCCAAATGACCTTTTTACTTCCTACTGCAAGGGTAGGATTTTTATCTTGTGCGTCCCTTGTAGGAAGCATCTTTGGTCCAGGCACCACTGCGGCATTTTGGAGGGCAGAGCTGGGGAGCTGGAGACCCCCAGCGAGATCTGTGACCCTTTGGTGACTGGAAATGAGCCCAGGTCTGCCATCCTTCCCCCCAGCGAGACTTTTGCTTAGCTGTCCCCAGTGTTGGTGGCCACGTGGTATCCCGGGTGGCCAGGCAGCATCTGCGTTTCCAAAATCAGCTGCTTCAAGTGGCCCCCAGCCCCTCGTTCTGTGAGCAAGAGCCATGTCCAAGCCATTCGCCCGCCGCCTCGAGAAGGACATGCAGGTCTCCATGGGGTGACACTCTTGCCTCCTGGAAGTGTCTCTCTTCTCCTGCAGCCTTCTTCCTGACGGCGTTTCTGTTTTTCCTCTTGGCTGTTTCTCCATCCTCCACCTCCCCCTCACCTCCATCTGGTTTCTATCTGGACTAAACAGATGTTTTTCCACTTCTTAAATGTCCTGTGTGCTCACCTCGCCGATGTCTAACAGTGATTGTTCATTCTTCTTTCCCCAGGTGTAAAACTTGAAAAACTGGAGGGGCTGGGGGAGAACCAGCTTCTCGCAGTACCTTTGTGTGCATTTAGTGCTGGATTGAGGGATGAGGGAAACCTCTCCAATTATTCACCTTGCAGCCTAGAACCCTGTTACTCCTTCCAGGTCCCCTTTCCATTGCCAGTGTACACAGTGGATCAGACCTGTGATTTATGCCAGGGCAGTGTGTATAATATTCTCACTTTCATGTTATAAATGTTTAACAAATCCATAAGGTATCAAAAGAACTTGCAGAGGAGATTTGCTAAGAAGGGCTTGTGGATAAACCTTTCGGACTTGGCTGGAAGGCAGACATATACAGTTTATTGCTTCCCCCTGCTGCAGAGTGACAATAGGTTAATTGTAGATTTTTCCTTAAAATAAAAGTTCCTCGCTTTGCAATTCAATCAAGTGGTATCTGTCATGCAGAGGTCTCGTGAAGGATTTATTCCCATTTTAAGTAATGTTTCGGAGGTGCATGCTCCATATGGAATACATTAGATAGACAGCGGCAAGGTTTGCTGGCATGTTCGTGGGGCTGGGGAAGGTATGTGTCCTGTGGGCATGGGGGCTCGGCGGCGGGGATCTTCCGCAGTTCAGCAGGGATCTGGTTTCCCCTCACGCTCTTTCTCTCCTTTTTCCCCTTACATGGCTCTGAAGGTCTTTGAGGGAGGGTTTTCCCAGCCTTCCCCATGGAGGGTCCGGGAGCATCATGGCAGAGAGGTCTCTGCCCATTGCTGGCTGCCCAGCAGAAGGACCTGGTCTCCTTGTTCACCGGAGCAGGAAGCCGTGGGGTCTCCCGGTGAGCATGGGACAGAAATCCTGGTGCAGATCCCAGCTTGGGACCTTGGGGCAGCATCGGCACAGCAGTCCCCAGTCCTTGTGAGGCTTGCTGGGGTTGCAGAGGTGCTCTGAGCCACTTTGGGTCTCAGAGCTGGTGGCAGCCACTGCTGGTGGCTCTTTCTGGCCATGATGGTGCCCAGCTCCTAGGCAGGGGGGACTGAGGATGGGGCTGAGGTGAACAACCACTTCCTCCCTGGAAAAAAAACAACTCCCTTCTGTGATGGGAACTGAATGACCGAGTAAAATAATGTCATTTGGAAGCTGCTCTCTGCTTGGCTTTTGTATTTATTTATTTTTCAGTTGGCTGGACTCTTTCTCCTGTAAAAACAGCAACCGGAGATGGAATAAGCAAGCAAAATGCTTGCAGGGCAAGTGCCTGCCGGGTTTGGACCTGGGTGTTGCAGCCCTCTGCCGCCGGGAGCTGCCAGCTGATCGGGAGATGGGTGCTGGCCCCCGGCCGCCCTGGCCTTTAGGGCAGCCCCTCCTGCTTTGCTTTAGGTTTTGGAAACTGTCCTCCTTGGAGACCATATCTGCAAGCACTGGCATTTTCCACTCTGCCTGCCAAGGGGGGCTGTGCAGTGTGGATTAGCAACTGAGCGTGCGTGTTTTCTCGCACCAGGCTGCGGCGCTCGCTGGAGCACAGCCTGCTCTCCCGGGGATTTGGCTTTTGTCATGCACCAGACGCCGAGACCAGAACACCCACATTAGTGCTCTGCAGGTGCCCCAGCTGCAAAGGGCGCTTTGTTCTCCTGCAAACGAGCTGGGAGAAGTCCCCGTGGTGCGCTTGGGTATGGGCGGGGAGCAGCAGGGAGCGGGAATTGCTTTTGCTGTGAATTTGCTCTCATAGGTGCCCTCTATAACATCCGTGGTGAGATGAATGCACGCACTCCAAGCAGGTGTGAGCACAGTGTCGCACCGTTAGAGGGACTCGGAGACCTGAAATGATGAACTGCATGGAGTAAAAAAACAACCAAACAAAATCAACAACCTAAACAACTTGAGGCCATTTTAATCTAGATCTACCTGTTAATACAGCTGTAGTTCTGCAGCATCGTGCGCCTTGGCACTGCCTCACCATGCCGTGTCTGGCCATGAAGCCTGCAGGTTCCCTGCTCCCTGGGACTGTGGGCTTCAGGGCACGTTCCTTGCGATTGCTGCCAGACCCAGAAAGAGCAAAAATATCCCTGTGCACCCCAGAGGAAACCCCATAATGTGGGGGCAGAGGGAAGAGAGCCAAAAGTAGGGTTTCAGTTGCTTTTATGAAAGTACACTGTAATGACAGAGAAAACCCAGCCCCCTTGGCCAGGGAGAGCTGGGTCTCCATTAGGGCATCTCAGCATCGCACCCGCGTAAGGTCTTTTTGAAGACGGGACCCTTCTCTGGGTGAAGTCGGTGGCCCTCCGCAGCAATGCTGGTGCTGTGTGACATCGGTGCTGTCGATGGCAGGAAAGAAGTTTAGTTTTTCACAAAACATATTTCCCTAAACTTTCTGACCTTGAAGTTTTCAACCGGAGCTTTGGTATTTCACGTTCCCCAACCCAGTGAAAGATGAAACTCGGTGCGGAGCAGACGGGGTGCAGCAGGCGCGTTACTAATGGGATGTGGAAGTGCCATATGGTCCTGAAAAATCACTGTCAGCGAGACAACGTCGAGGAGCCCCCCCTTTGGAGGGGAAGGGGGTGAGAGGCAATTAATCATCTTCACCTCCTAATAAGTATGTGAGCTCTCATACCAACCAGTGCTCTTGTTGGAGGAGCAAAACTTCAAAGCGCGCAGTGCCCCGTAGCCCAGCCGATGCACGGGGAGTTGCTGAGCAGAGGCTGCACCCCGCTGGGTTACAGTATGTGCATCTGAAAGCACCGAGAACTGGTCACAAATGTGATGGGGGCGTGTGTAAATGCTCCCTTGGGATGGGGATATTGTGTTTTATAGGGCTTCACCCGGGGCGTGTAGCTCGCAGCATCCCTGGCTTGTCCTGACACTGGTCTCTGTGTCTGTGGGGCTACCGGGCAAAGCGTGCTCCTGGGGTTTTCCACCTGGAGAGCTTTCAATTTCTCTTGAAATGTTTGAGGGGTCCGCAAAGCAAGGAAGACTTAATCCCCATGAGCACTTGACTGCGTTGGCCTCGTGGGGCCCGAGTCCCCGCCAGATCAGTTGTGCGAGTGCGATGCTTAATAAACACATCCCTGAAGCCACCGGCTGCCTTTCCACCGCTGGAAAATCAGCAGCTTCTTGTTCTTTTATCTTTAAGCTCTGGCTGGATGAAGTTGAAAGTGGTATTAGGGAAAGAAACTGTTTATTCAGGCTTTTCTTACTTTAACAGACTTCCCTTTGTCCTAAGCACCTCTATTTCACACTTTTCCCTTCGCAGTGGAGTCTGCAGTACCGTCCCCTGGCCACAGACAGGCTCATACGACCCTTTCCACTGTTTTCATTGTAAACTTGGTGTTACGCTGGAAAACAGTCTCGAGCAAATCGTGTTTCAGCTCGTCCCTACTTCCATTGTCCATGGATAAAATAATACTTCCAAACCTCATAGCACTTTATAAATACTGCTGCCTGTGTAGAGAGCAATAGGCACTTTCCAGAGCCCTGTTTGCCAGGCCACAGAGATTTTGAGTATTTATTGGGAAGCTGCAGCTGGATCTGTCCCTGCCCACAGTGCTGGCAGTTGCTGTTTGCTGGGGAGCAGGGGTCAGGGTAGCAGTTTGCTCAGGGCAAGACTGCAATTTCTAGAGGAGTTTATTCATCCAAGTTGGTTATCTCTGGAGCAGAAGGGTTTGTCCCTCGCCAGTGCCACTGGTGAGGAGGCAGACAGCAGGGTGCACGGTGATGCCAGCGCTGTAGGTGGATGGGCAGCTCCTGCGCAAATGCAACTGAGTGAGGAGTGGCGGCACTGGGAAGAGGATGCTGGAGCAATAAGCCCTTCGTCTGCCTCAGGAAGCTTTTTCTCTGCTTTCTGCTGAAACCATGTCTCTGAGAAGTGCCATGGGAGCAACTTCCAGTCTGCCCTTCTCCCATCTGTGCCGACTGCAGCTCTCGCCGGTGCACGCAGCCCAGCACCGACACTGGTGCCGACAGTGCTGCCGCAGTCCCTCTGTGCTACTGCGGGAGCCTCAGCACTTCACGTGGGGTATCCAGAATAAAGGAAGTCAAGCCAAGCTGTCCTTGGCTCATGTTTAGCTCTGGTTAAGCAAACAGGCTTTGCAAATTCTGTGCTCTGAACAAGCTTCCACTTGTATTCCCACATGCGGCATCGTCCCGAGCTGTAACATAAAGCAGATCCCGCAGAGGCTCGCGTGTGGGAAGACCTCTGCCCAGGCAGAGATCAGCCACCAGCGTCCTCCTCATGGTAGTGTCATCTGGGCACAAAGCCTTTGCAGCATAGATTGGTAGAGACCTGGAGGTGAATGTGTGTGGCACGTTGATTAACCATAAAAACCGATACCCAGCCTGCAGTATGGATTTTGCTGGGATTTTTTCAGATGTCTGAGCCTGAAAGTGTGTGTGTGTGCGTGTGCATGTTCTTCTCCCTCTTGTCCACTGTCAGCCCAAAAAGGCAATTTCCTTTTTCCATGAATTCTGTCTCTCTCCTGTGCCCAGGAAGGCAGCACCGCTCTTCCAGCAGCACCGCAAAATCGGGGACTTTGACTTCTTATATCCACCCTGGTGTATCTGTGGGGAGAAAAACATCCGTCTGATGAGCACAGTCATGTCGTCAGTCACAGGGAGGGCCCAAGAGCAGCTGAGCTGGAAACGACTGATGCTCTAAATGGGTATTGGAGACCTCCTGCTCGCTGCGGATAGGGACATGCGGGACTTGGCTGAGCACACAGGGTTTCAGTTGGGAACGAGCAGCAGCAGTTATATATCCGGTAATCTCTGGCAATTCACCGTATCCTAAAAATGTTTTTTCATTAAAGCTGCTTTCTGAAGCAGCTCTTGTGTCCCAGCGAGGGGAGGTAGGCCACCGAACCAGCTGTGGTTTTTTTTGCTAGTTTGCTATACTGGAGTTTTAAACTCCGCTGCTCAGTTGCCAACTGCTGTTCTTTCTGATGCTACCCAGTTGTTTTGCATGGCCTTGAAGTGGTTTCCCAGCTATTTGAACTCCCTAAATGACAATGCTTCATTATTGTCTGATGGAGAAGTGGAATCTTCTGTTTATATGTAAAGGTTCCCCTCCTTCCCCCTACCTCCCTCAACATATGCAAAGGCACTGCAGAAACTGGAACCAGATAAAAAGAAGAAAACAGGCTTTTAAAGCAAGTTCTGAAGTGTAAAGATGTGAAGGCCACTTAGAAATCATTGCCTTGCGCTTTCTCCCACACTGTGATTCATTTGGTCCAATCCATCATTGATTCAACATGCTCATCCGCCAGAGCCTTCAAAGACAACTGTGCATCTGCTTTAGCCATTCATCAAGGAGGAGCACAAAAGAGAAGGGCAAAGGAAAATGTATTGCCAGCTCCCTTTGGTGCTGTTTAATGGGTGTGAAAAAAGGACAGTGGAGAAGCTTGGTTAATGAAAGCCAGGACGGCCGAGGAAGTGCCCCCGGGACATATATTTTTCAGCCCAGGTATGGACCTTGCTAAATTTGATTCTACAGAGGAACTTCAAACGCAGAGCAGGAGAGCCAAAATGAGGTCAACATGCAAAAGAGTAATCCAGTGCAGGTGGATGCTCTTCCCCAGATGTGGCCCCCCGGCCTCGTGCGGACACCGAGGGGAGAGGGGCTGTGGACCACGCAGCCCTGTTGTGTCTCTCATTTGCCTGATAAGCGATGAAGTATTTTCATGGAGATGATGCTCTGCTGCTCCGGAGAGCTCCCATAGCCTGATCCCTAAAGAGATGGCCTCATGTGCATTTTCTTCAATTAAAAAAATTCAAGCAGCAAAATGCAAAGAAAGGCTTTGCTTTTTGGGGCTGCTCATTCAGCTGCAGTCCTGCCTGCAAATTGCTTATCTTGCACATCTGCTGAAAGGCGAGTCCCTGCAGCACAGTCCTCTGCTGCCCAGGAGTCACCGGACCAAGCCCAGCTGTGTTGACTCAGATGTCAAGCCGCGTGCACGTAGCCCTGATGCATGGACCTGCTGCAAGCGCCTGGGGTACCTGAGCTCACTGGCTCTGCACCAGCACAGGCATTTGCTCTATGCTCCACTCTGCAGTGGACATGTATGGCTGAGCAACCCGCCAAGCAGCACCACCACCTCTGACCAACCCGACGTGGCGGCAAACCCAAATTCGTGATGGGCTCCGGGGGAAGTCTCTTGTCTTAACACAACCTGGAAGGTATTCGGTTCAGGTTGCTGGGCTTGTTCCTCACGTTATCTGTGACCCTGCTGAGCTGTCTAGTGATGAAGTGAGGGAAGTTTTACCTCACGTGTTTCTATTTATTTTCTTGCCTTCTCACCTTGGCTTCCTCCTGGCCCTTCTTCGTCCCCCGTGGTCTTCCCTCATTCTGTCTGTCCCTCCTTCTTACGCACCCTTTCCCATGTGGACTGGAAGACAAGGAAGGAGATGGCTGGTTTTTAGGAACAGGTTTGACACTTGTTTGTTCATCTTAAAAAACTGAGAGCATTGGAGGGAATTTTTTTTTTGTTGCAATTCTCTAAGTCTGTAGGAAAAAAAATAAAAGAAAAAAGATGACAATAACCTGTGGGAGTGTCATGCCATCTGACTGCACAGCCCCACAACTCTCCAAACACCGATGTTCAAATGATGCCAGGGGACAACCCCGAGTGGGACAACAGGAGAAGGGATGTGGTCTCCACATCTCCTTCTTGCCCGAGCATAGTCACGCCTGTGCAGGTGGGAGGTGGCGAGTGCTTGGGAGGGCCTCGGCGTTTCTGATGCTGAAACCAGAGTGCCACCAACTGCACAAGGAGGGTGAATTCACAGATGACCTGAGTTGTCCTTGTGTAACATCTCCTTTCCCAAAGGGAGTTAGGTACTTGAGATGTGACTGTGCTCTCCTTGGCAAGGACAGGAGTTAATATTGACAGGATATATTTTTTTTTTCTGTGCATCCTTGAAGCTCACCCCAAGTTCCTGAGCCAGCCAACCCACCGTTAACAGAGAGAGATCATTTGTCCTTCTTTAGTGTGAGTTTATCTTGCTGGAGGAAGGTTGTTATGAGTTGTACAGAGGAAGAAGGACACTCCATACGATACCACAGGGAAGACTCTTGGGCAACTTATTGGCTGGTATGGAGCAGCAAGTGATAGAACACGTCTTGCAGTTAATTATCTCACTTTTGGAGGAGGTTGAGGCCGCCTCATGTGTTTTCACGTGATATTATTTATCACTGATACTATGTTCTTTTCAATCAAAGATGCTTAGCCTGAAGTTTTGTGAAGACTGCTTCCAAGTAGTTGAGCAACAATTTGTTCTCGGAATAAACCAATTTGCAGCTGGGGCCTGAAATGCTTTGAAGAAGATGAGTTTATACTTGCAGGCATTCTGCTTTGTGCTTATCTTGATTTGGCCTTGCAGATCTTAGTCCAGATTTATAGCTGAGTGCAGTCTTCAGCTTCAGGATGGGGAGGGAAAGAACTGTGCTCCCCAACAGCATGTGAATGGGTGAGCTCTTGTCCAAAATCCGTCCCCTGTGAATTAAATAGAGCTTCTGGACTTGTGTAATGCGCTGGCCAGTGCGTGCTCATTTCTGTCCTTTCCATACTGCAGGATATAGATGGAAGCTGGTATGAATTATTAATCTTTGTTCTTCAGTTCTGTAAAATGAGAGGGTTGGAGGTTACAGCCTCCCTTGGAAAAGGTTGGAAACTCTGGACAAGAAGCTTGTAGAAGTACTGTGAGTTTTTTCATTTTAGTGCATCTATCACAGAAGCCCTGCTATATCTATATTTATGTGGTTCGTCTTTCAGACCAACTGTATAGACTTTCTTTTTTTGGTCTGTGTGCTGCAGGTTGGGATTTGCTTTTCCTGGCTGTCTCTCCTTCAGCCTCCCTTATTAATGCCCTTGCTTTAACTTTTTGCTCTTGAATTGCCTTGATTTCAGTCAATTCTGGAGCTTTAAAACTAGGGACTGGGAGAACCCTGCTTGTTTGCTTGCAGCCCAAATCAAATACAGCAACCCCTCTCCGCAAGATCATCATTATTATGTAAATATTATAAATCACTCTTGTGAGGTTCGAGTGTGCTAATGAAGAAAGCAGGACAATGTACGCTGCTAAATGAGCGTACTCACGTTAAAAGGCTCTTGATGGGAATCCGGGGCAGTGAAGTCACATAGCCCTAGTCTGGGTGTGGTCAAAATTGTGAACAGACATTGGTTTTAGATAAAACAGTGTTCTAGCATTAGTGCGCTTTTATAGAAAGTTAGTAGCATGGATGTTGACCTTATGTTTGGCAAAAGTAGACTACCCAAAACATGTATGCAAGGCAGATGGGGAATGTGATTTAATTAAAAAAGAAAATATTATGATATTCTGAGAACAAAGTGGTAAAATCTTCTGGCTGTGCAGGAATTTCTTTTGAGAAATGGAAGGCACTGAAAAGCTGGACCGGGAGGGGACGGGATCTGAAACGTCCTTCCCCAGTGGGGAGGAAGAAGGACGATCCCGGGGTATCTGGCTGGCAGCAGGGTTATCAGTTACTCTCTGGAGCAGCGATGGCTGGAGAGCTTCCAAGCACATTTTTCCAAAGGAGGGTGCCAGCTCGCCGGAGCCGAGGCGCTTTGCAGAAGAGGGTTTGATTCCAGCACGATAGCGGTGATGGCTCCCTGCCCACCGGAGCCGGCTGCTGCTGGCACCCCCCGGCCCCACCTGCGCTGCCCACCTGTGCCTGCATTTGCCCCGGGGCTCCCCCCGAGCCCCCCTAATGCAGTGCCAGAAGCCTTGCACCGACTAAACCTCAAGGCACCAGGTGATGCGATGGGGAGGTGGGAGCTGAGCTTGGTAAACAGGAAAGTCCTTCACCCACCAGCGTTCCTGTGCATCTGGGTTTCCCTCCAGTCCCTCAGGGACATTTAACAAAGACCTGGACCCTGGGATCGCTGGCTCCCAGCTCCTCTGCTCTTCGCCAGGCAGGTGGTGTGAAGCGAAACCCTTTGAAGTGCTGCTGCAGCGAGGCAGGTTTTCGAGACCAGGGAAGCCCCATGGGAGGACAGCTGTGGAGTCCTCTCCTGGTGGGAATGACGTGACCCTGAATTCCTGCGGGGTGGGAAAGGGCAACAGAAACCTCGGCTTGTTCCCCCGATGTCTTGCAACCGCGCTCTGCTCGCTGCCGTACGTCCGTGCCTGCCCGCCCTCACCCTGTCCAGAGATGAGCCTGCAGCTGCTCCCCGGCCCCACATGAGCCGGGGAACCAGCAAATGGGTCTATGTGGGCCAGCTGCACGATGGGCAAATAAACAAACAGGGGCTTTGCTGAAGGGAGGGATTGCAGCTGCAGGGTCTTGCTCCACCGTGGATCCTTGCTGCCCGTGATTGATGCCTCTTCAGGGACTTGAGCAGATTGCTGAGTGGGCAGGGGTTCTGGAAATCAGGTGATTTAAGGGGCTTTCATGTGGATTTAAGAGCCTCTGGACAGACACCTGCTTCTGAAAATATATGCCAAGGGCACCAGTGGGGAAAGGACATAGGAAAGTATCTGCACAGTTGAGTAGGTCTGGGGGTGCTGGGACAGAGCGGGATCCCAGAGTCAGAGGGAGCTGGAGAGGGGACAGTCCCGGGTGGAGGTACAAGGGTGACCTCCTTGCCCAGGAGAGAGGGTCTCTGGTGGGTGACGGAGAGGTACCTCAGCTCAGGGAGGACCTCCCTCTCCGTGGGGCTGCTCGCGTAAAGACGTCAGCCCCGCTCGCAACATCAGCCTCCGGGCAGCAGTGTGGCTTCTGCCACAGACTCAGCCCTTCAGGGAAAGATCCCCTAACCTTTGGAGACCTGGTGATCATCACCCAACTCTTGAATGACCCCAGAGAGCCACGGAGAGGGCAGTACAGCCTACAACCCTGATCCTCTGATCCATCATCCAGTCCTGTCCCCATGTAAAACCTGCAAGCCTTCTGCCCTGGCTCTGGGGGTCCATGGGGACTGGGGCGAGCAGGTCTGGCTGCAGCCTCGAGGTCTTCATTTGTAAATAAGCACCTAGCTGCTATGGTAATGCTTATTTAATTTAGCCTAAGTATTTCTACAGCTGTTCTGGGAGAATCATGCTGCTTTATACTACATGTTAATCCTTGGCCGCTCACAGCTGCAGAAATGTATTGGTCAGGCACAGTCTTAAGGATGGTTTCTGCTGCATGGTAAGGCACAGCCATGCGGGCTGTCCCTGCTTTGGGGTTCATGGAAAATGCCAGTTGCTCTCCAAGACCACTTGCATGCAGCTTACACAAGACAGCGAACAGTACCTATCTGTGCTAGCAAAGCAGGTCATAAGTTGTAGGTTACCTAAGGCATTTTTAAAGAAAAAGGATGCCAATCCACTTCTTGGATATAGATGTCTTTTAATTTACCTGCCCTCTGCCCAGTCATACCACGTCAGAATGCATGCTGGGTTTTCCTGCCTCGATTATATAGGGCTAAATCTCTCCTTGCCTCTTACCGAGGCTTTGAATGACCAGGGTGGGTCAAGGCGTAGAAACCAGGGGGACAGACACTGAGCATGTGGCACAGGCACCCACGAGTCCAGGGGTGGCATGCTGTCAGTGGAGGCAGGTGGATGGCAGCGAACTGCTGGGGACGGTCCTTGCCTTGGAGCAACCATCGGGGCAGAGTTACTTCAAAGCAGACCATGAGAGCCCTGTGCGGTCCACCTCGTGCTCCGTCGCTGCCCAGTTCCTCTTCCTTAGAGGTGTAGGGACATGCTGACCATCTGCAAAGACCCCGCAGATCCCCCTGCCCTGCTCTGCAGCGCACCTGAGTTATATTATTCGCTCCGTGGCTGAAACCTCTCCCAGCCATGGGATCTATAGACTCCAAGGCTGAAACACTGCCAAACCATCCTGCTGCAGCAGGTGGGCCCCGCTGGCGGGGAGGAGCTGCATTGCACGCTCATGGCTCTCAGCCCTGCCTCCTCCGGTGCTGCGAGCAGCTGGGAAGCAGCTGCTGTTGGCCAAGTGTGATAAAAGTCTCCCTGGAGCCTCCCCTGGACTCAGGTGGGTTGGAAAGCCCGGCTTAGCTTGCGCTGGGGCTGAAGACGCTCTCTGCAAAAAGCAGATTTTAGGGCATGCTGGTCTGCAGTCAACTTTCTGTTGAGGATGATGTTTCGGGGCAGGCTTTGGGGAGCAGCAGCTGGCAGCTCAGCCATGGTCCCAAGCATGCCATGGACCCAGCGTCGTCTCAGGTGGTGCAAAGTTTGCGGAGCAAGCTTTGCACCACCTGAGACGACGCTGGGTCTAAGCATGCCGTGGACCTGAGATGATGCTGGGTCCAACCATGCTGTGGACCCAGCAGCTCTGCAAGCTTTTTGGTGATCCAGGTCCCAAGCTGGGCCATAATCCCAAGCGTGCCATGGACCTGAGACAATGGTGGTCCAGGTCTCAAGCTGGGCCATGGTCCCAAGTGTGCCGTAGACCCAGCATCATCTCAGGTGATGCAAAGCTTGCACGCTAAAATAAGCCCCGCTTTGACAGGAGCCTTTGCGTGAGCTATCACGCAATCTGTTTATAGCTYGGGATTGTCTTCGACTTTTAAACACTGCAGCGAGGAGTAAACTCAGAGAGCCCAACGTGGGCTTTGTTATGACATTTTGTTGCAGGCAGGAGGCAAGCTCCGGCTCCAATAACAAACACCCAGTGTTATGACACTTTTACCTTTCCAACTATTTATGTAAGCACAAATATTTTATTTTAAGGTTTGAGACATGCTGTTAACATAAAGCAGTCTCATTCCTTTCAATACGGCCTGGTTTTCACTTGGGGAGCTGTTGTTTAATGAAAAGGTTAATTGTGTTTTATAGGGCTGTATTGCTTGCCTACTAGTTTCTGGCTTGGAAGGAGGCGAGGTGCGGCTCCTGGTGCTTGTGCCAAGTTATGGGCTGTGAATACAGGCAGTTCCTAGGAAGAAAACAAAATGCACAACAAAAAGTAGCTCAGGAATCAAGGGGTTTGGCGGTGCAAATCCATTTAGGGGCTGCAAAATTAATTTCAACTGAAATGATTTCCAACGAGGCTTTCCCCTGACAACACCCTGTGCAGTGGAAGAGGAGAAGGGAGTTTCAAAGAACATGAACTGTTTTCTGCTCAGCAGTAAACATGCTCAGCCTTTCCCTTCCATAGCTGCACCATTTTAAAGAAATCCTGCATGTATTTTCCTCTCCTGAGATTGAATTAATTAACTTGAAATTTCTTCTTAACAGCACATAATGACTGGGGAGAGCAGAAGGAACTGAAAGTTTAATCTTGACTTGTCAGCAAATTCCTCCTCCGGCAGCCGAAGGAGAAGCAGCCATGCACTTGCATAATGCCCTGGTGTGGCCGCCGGACTGTTTTGATTAAATGGATTCTGGGGGTTTAGGAAAACTACAAATTTTATAGCTATGGTGTTCTTTGCAAAAGTGATGTAAAACATCATAAAGCTGCCAACCCACCACTGTGGTGCAGGGATTCATGCTGGCCTCCTCTGCAGCAGTGATTGTCAGCCCCAGAAAATGCTGTTAAGAAAATATCTGAGATGGAGTTGGCAGGAGGGAGTGGAGGGAGGTTTGTGCGTTGCAAACTTTTGTTCCCTCTTTCTGAACATTTAGTATCTGTTGATCAGTGCCACTTCGAAGCCACATCTCAATTTGGCCCGGTGTTTGAAGGTGGACACTTGTGAGCCAAGTGTTTCTCTGCAGTGGCATCACTCACGGCATCAGTAATGGCATCGTAGCTGATCTTTCCTTCTTCCATTTCAAAAGAGATTTAACACCAGCCCTGTATCAGGGTACTGACTTTCTGCCTTCAGACTGCATTGAAGACGGATCCAGGGGAAGGTTACTATCTAAGCAGCGTGGTTGCAGAGCAACTCTTTGAAAGAAGGTGCTTGTGGCCCAAAACCTCATGTAGGGAATTGTCCCCTGCCCTGTATCCACCCTCTGTTGTCTCCTGGCTGCCCCATGCAGTTGTACCCAGCCCCAGCTGCCCCTGAAAGGTGAATTTGTGCCTGGATGTCTCCATCAGGGTGCCAGACACATGCTGTGGTCCCCAGGTCAGTCCATGCCCTCTCACACCTAACTAGAGAGGGCAGACCATGCTTCGTTTGTTTGCTCGTGAGTGGGGCGATGACCTGTTGCCCTGCAATATTGACAAGTTGGAACATATAGTCACGATGGTGTCTGGCTGTAGGCTTTTGTCAGCTCCCCCTGTTGCAAAACCTCACAGGCTTTGGCTTGGATGGAGATGGCAGGAACAGTGCACCCTCCACCAGGAGGGACGGTCCATCTCTGAGCGTTTAAGGAATGCTCCCTCTTTTGGTAAATTTTGCTATCTGTTCCTATGGATTATAGAGATGAAATGCAGCTCAGGGTTTCTTGGGGATATTAAAAACTGAATTTCTGAAATCAAATTGATTGCATTAAAACTACAGCCATCCTTTCTTGCGACCCGTGCCAGATGGGTGTGCTGTGTACAACCGATGATTTTAATGGCTGGGACCTGAGCATTTCAACATCCCAGACCCTGAAGAAGAGTCAAATTCAGAGCAGAAGGGGAGAAAATTGAGCCCTGTTCACTGCCAAAAGGCAGCAGGGATGACGGGTGTACGCAGAAACAGTGCTCTTGTCAGCACCAACACCGAACTATTTGTTTGACTCTTTCCTCCTTCTTTTTTTTTTTCCTCCTCCTTTTTTTTTCCCTTCTTCTTTCTTTTTTGTTTTCATTCTTCTTTTCATCAGAGCAAACTGTGCTGCCAACAGCATCGGGGCAAAGTGTTTAGTGGAGTTAGGTACGGCTCTCGCTGCACGACTGAGCTGAAAGAGTTTTGTGCAGTGGGGGGTACGCAGATCCGTGGTAGRGCATGTGGCATGGACCCGGGGTTATGGGCTCTGCAGCTGGCAGCTCAGCACGGTCCCAAGCATGCTGTTGGATGCAGCATCACCTCAGATCCATGGCACGCTTGGACCCAGCATTGGCTCAGGTGGGGATAGGACCCCTGTGTGGGAAAGTTGTGCTCTGAGTAAGGTCTCTGCTTGAAGTCAGTGGAAAAAATTTAGAATCAAAATACCGTTAAATGCCTCTAATGTATAAATGTAAGTTCTCTAAATCTGAAGGTTTAATTGATATTTTTTCTTCAAATAACGGACTAAAGTTGAGTAATTTAAGCCATTTTACAGCAAAGGCAATTGAATAATTGCTAATGGCTTTCAGCTGAACGTATTTAAAGTCAGGTCACAAATCTGAGCTGATTCAAAGACCAAGGGGCATTCCTTTCTCTTGAAAAAGAATTCGATAACAATGGTAATTACAAGATGGGATTCAAAGGAAAATTGAGATTTGAGTATAAGCCTTGGCAGAGCAAGAGCAAAAGAACTGACCTGGTGAAGAAAAAATGGTGACCAACTATCCTGTGGAGTGCTCGAGAGGAGCAAACCAAGAAAACAGAGACCTTCATGTTAGAAATTTGAATTATATTAATGTGCATTAAAGGGTGAAAATGGAAGGTTTTTTTAGCCTGGTGTCACGATGTGGAGGTCAGGCTGTTGCAAGATTTCCTGGGCCATGGCTGCACCTTGCATCCATTCACAGGCTGGAAAATGGTCTGGATGTGGGATGATGGGCACCTTGGCGAGAAGATCCCATGGGGACGTTGTGGCATGCAGAGCAGTGCAGACTGACAGGGGAGCACTGCCATGGGCTGCGTGCCTAGGGATGGTGACAGGGTGAAGTCTTAAAAAAACTCCAAAGCCAAGGAGAAATACATGCCCCTGAATATTTGTGTGGGTGTTCTCAGAGCAGATAAACCTCATGTTCTTCCAAAGAACAATTTATTGATACTTCAGACAAGCTGGGACTCCTGCCCCAAGTTGCTGTTGGGGCAAGTCATTGTTGTATTTGTTTGTTTTCCTGCCGCTGGCTCAGGAATTTGTTGGCTTTGGGAGCTGACAGGTGTCTGTCCTCACGTTGCTGCATGGCCGCACGTGTGTCACTGAGGCAGCGTTAAACCATGGCACTGAGCGCTGCCACATCCGCTGCCTGCTGTGCCGGCAGTGCTGCCTGTCCTTGCCTCTGCGATGGGGGACTCATCCTGCTGCTGGGGAAGGCAATAAAACTTTGCAGCAGGCAGATCCATGCACAGCATCTCTAAAACTTCTCTATATAATAATTCCAGGATGTAGCATGTGTGCCCAGCCCGGGGCCTGCGTGATAATTCAGGATATTCATACGCATCTCGTTTGCAGTTGTCTTCTGAAGCTAGTGGGGGCTTCAGTTTCAGTGACATCTTATGGTAGCGGCCTCCATGTCCCAGTGATGAGGTGGCATGAAACCGTGCCTTTTGCTGTCTTCTGGACTGGTCTTGCTCTGGTAGTTCTGGAGTTGTGGGAGAAGGAAAAGAGAAATTCCTCATCAGCTTTCTTCAAATAACAGAAAGTGGATTCCTTTGTCTCCTCCTTTTTGTTTCCTTTTAAGGTAACTTGTACTGGCTCTTCGGAGGAGAACTTTTTTCTTGCCTCAGTGTTTGCTCAGCTTCTCTGAACTCTTCCTTGCCCTGTGTCCTCCAGGGATGGAGTGTCCTGTAGCAGAGTGGCACATCCCTGCTTATCTCCGTATCGCTCTCTGTGATAGAGTTTCACTGAAGCGTGTTGTTCACCATGCCTATACGTTCAGCTGAGGTCTTCCCTGTCCCTTCTGCTTTAATGCTATCTGTCCCTTTCTGCCCCGTGTAGTAATGGGAACGCCTTCCAGTGTGTACAGCTTTGCCTCTATCAGCACTTTGATTGCTATTGCTTTGTTTGCTTAAGGCAATAGTCCTGCCTCTGGAGGACGGCTGTTTGGGAGCTTTTCCACATCATGGCCTGCATTCTGCTGTAATTTATCTCTTTCCTTCTGCCAGCCACCACATGTGGCATGTGGAGGTATGATCTATTAACACAAAACTGCATTGAAATCTAAGTCAGATTTACCCAGGATGTGCCGTAGTGGGTAGTTTTTCTATGACTCGCAGGCCTATGACTTCTTTTTGGCAGTTCAGTAGTGCTAATGAAGCATTCTTGCAGCCCTTCATTGCAATTCTCATGGGCTTTCTTCAGGCCTTATAGCTCCTGGCAGAAGATCCTTCCTCACTGGATCCCATCTGTTCAGTGTCCTCAGCTGAGGCATCCTTCATTAAGGTCTTGTTCCTTGCAGATTCCCTTCTGGATGCTCCTGTTCTCCATCAGACTTTGGCAGTCTTCATCCTGATGTCATCGGAGCAGCTCCTCAACTGAAGTCATGGCTACTCTTCATTTTCTTTCCCTTGCCCTCTTACTTGCTCCCCAGGACTCTCGAGGCATGAGATAAGRAGAAACCAAAGAGCAAACAAAGCTGCCAGTGGACTTTTAACATCCCATTGCCTTGGGAAAGGCACTCGGTCTTGCACGTTACTGTTTTCCTTGCTATCACTCAACTTTCCACCACACTCTAACATGGGAACAGTTAAGCAGCATAAATAGCAAACAGGTTCACATGCCTAAGCACTTCCAGATGCCTGAGCAGGTAATGCTTTGAAATGTCTTTTAAATGAGTGCTGAGTTTTGACCTGCAGGGTAAATGCCGACTGGCATGACACAAATAATACCGATCTTGAAAATTATCCCGAATTATCCCCACCARGCGTAATGGTGGTAACAGCTCAGAGACCTGCACCTTAATGAAGTGATTTCCTGCCAGGATACTGTAGAGCCCTGCAGTTACTGTCACTGACTTGTACCTTGAATTACCATGTCTTTGCTAATTGTCCGTGCTTCCTCATCTAGGTCTAAACACAAAACTCTTGTTTTTAATTTATTATCTGTTCATACATCCATGCTGCAGCCATGTCCGATCTCTGCGTCCTCTCAYACTGGACCTAAGGAGCTTAGTGCTGTATGTTCAGCATCGCTCATGCAGAGCTTTTTCCTTTGGTACGCTTTCCTCATGCAGGGATTTTGCAGCTGGTCTCTGCAGGATAGAGGTGTCCATTTTCCCCCCTCTCCCTCTGATTACAAATCTCTTTTTGAGGAGCACAGTGCTTGCCTTACTGCAAGAGCAGCACTACCAAAGGAGTAATATATTTAGTTCAGTGGTGCTTAGATATCTCCGTTACGACTGTAGGCTCCTGCTGTCCAAACAGCTTAGATGGCCCCAGTACATTTAGGAAAATAATTATGACAGGGTGTGTTTTGTGTCCTTTCAGGAAGAAAACTCTTTGGAACCACTGACAACTCACACTTGAAGATAGCCTGTAAATCAGAGCAGATCAGACTCCAGATCAAACTGGTACCRGTGTGAGGATATTAATTTTTTCTATGAAATGGGGGAGAGAAGGTGGAGGTGAAAACCTGGATCCCACTCCTGGATCCTTTGGGAGGACTCCTCGTCCTTTAGAAATCTTGGCATCAAACCCTGCTGCCTTCCAAATCCAATGAGCTCATGAGAGACAATTTCTATAGAAATTTTTGTTACCCACATGCTCCCAAAATTCCTCTGTGTGTTTCTTTTGGTGTTGTTCGCTGCTGAGAATGAATATTGCATCTTCCACAGGAGAGAAATTAATAGGCAAAAAACCTGAGGTCTGTGTGTGGGATAAACCAGTGTGCTGGACCGTACACTGTAGTATTGCACAGCATGATCAAATCGTATTTCTAGTAACTGTTTACAAATGTTTGCTTCTTGGAAAATGTCTTCTATACTTGGGCAAGGAATTAAACTACTTTTTAATTTTAAACTAGTTTAAAATTATTGTGAGAGAGATCACTTTACTTTGTGCTGAGTGATAACAAACATCCAACATAATTTTAGAGCCCTTGCTTCCTCTAGCTGTTAATATTTAAAGTTTAATACTAAAATAAAATGTTCAAGGAATTATTCTCCCTTTACTGCATTCTGTCTGCTCCCACTTTCTCCTCCGATAGCTGTAGGAGACCTTCCCTAATCTTTCCAATTAACTCGGTATTTCCTGTAAGGCTAACACTGAAGAGGGTAAGAAAGGAGTGTAAAGCGAGGAAAGACATCTGTCAACTATTGGAAATACTTTCCGTGTTAGAAATTGAAGGGAGCCCACACTGAAGCCAGATGATCCGATGAGAAGAACAATTGCAGCGTTGGCTTGAAAAGAATGTGGGTGATTTGTTATAGCTGTCCTCACAGTAGGCACCCGGTTGTCATGTTCATATGAGAATACCTTGGAGATATGCTAAACACATATCCTGTTCCCACCAGGAGTGCTGAAGGGCCAGAACAGGCAAGGTTTGACTTGCATTTTCTGGAAGACATAAATTATCATTTGTTCCTAAATCTCTGTCTTTTCAAATCCTTCTCATTCCTCTCTGCTGTCCCACGACTAATTTAAAGCAAGCTGTGAAGAGTTGGTGTGTTTTGTAGGCAATCGAAAGTGTGCGTTTTACCAACTATTGAAACTCCTTATTGACCCTTTTCGGGGGTGAGGCTGTGTGTAGAAAGTTTGTAACGGTCTGGTTTTGACTATGAGCTTTATATAATAGGTCAGTGGAGACCCATTTTGGTAACACTGCAGTAAAAATATGAAACACTTTCTGGGGAGGAGAGACCCAGCATTTCATCTGATCTGACACATAAGCTCTTGGATTGTTGTTTCTTGTTTTACTTTTTGGTTTATTCTGAAGTTTGAAAATGGCTCTAGCGTAGCCCGAGAACGAGCTGGAACAACAGTTCAGCTTTGCGAGCCGGGACACGTTTTAACAGGAGAATGGGGCTGCAGATTTCCAGGGCTGTCCCACTTCTCCACTCCTCCTCGCCCGACCCGAAGTAAATTAATTCTGGATGCAGAAAGAAGAACCCGCTTCATCCTTCTAAAAGGCAGAAAATGTGATTTCATTGTGATAGTTTCTGCACCACTTGGTGTCCTCCTCCCTTCCCTCATCTGATCAAAGACCAGCTTTTCAGCAGTCCCTCACCATCCCCATCTGCAAAAAGAGACCTATGAATTAGTAGAGTCAAGACGTGGCCCCACTGGTTTGACATTATACTCTTGTATTGTCCTGCACTTTATCTCCCTCATTGTGCCAGGCTCCAGGAAACCAGAAGAAACTTCTGTGAACAACTGGATTAGTTTTACGGGCAGAGAGTATCACAAGATCAACAACTGGAAGTTTACATTTCATGAATCATGGGATTTACCCAGTCACCCTGGCAATGAGCCCAATAACTCTTATTCCAAAATGGCCTGCCAGTGAAGATGTCAAGGAATGGAGACTGCGTTAGTAACTCCTTTGTTATCTTTGTGCTTAGTCATGATGCTTGAAATTGGCTATGTTCATTTCTAACACTAATTCTCGCCAGTCCTTCCTCCCTGAATTTTGGGGGTGGATGTTACTGTGGGATGAGAAAAGGAGAACTGCGGCGGTCATTGCTGCATGCTCAGGTCCCTCAGAGCAGCTTGTGCTCTGGATCTCATGGAAAAGAGCAGCCTTGCTCAAGGGAGCCCAGCAGTGCCCGACGGCATCCAGCTCGAGAGTTTGAACCGATCCAGGATTACCCCTGAAAGCACCACATCTCTGTAGCTGTGACCTCCCCTGCTGGCTTAAACACAGAGGGAGCTATTTTAAACAGAAACCTTTTATGAAAACTGTTCAATGTGTTCTCTTTCAAAGGGTCAAACCTGTGCTGTCTTGTGGGCTTTTTCCCTCTCGAGGTCTGTCTCTCGTTCTGGCATTTAATAGGGATGGACTAACAGGGATCCAGCAAGGAGAGGAATCTATGCAAGGCTTACGTCAATGCACTGTGGGTTTTCCTGCTCCGGTCTAGGCCTGGAGAAGGCACTTGGTCCATCATGAGCAATAGACCTATCCAATTGCATCATTTTTCCTATAAAAGTTTCACATCTTCCTATGAGCGTTGCCTTCTTTCAGCCCGTTGACCGCTGTTGGTTATGCTGACCCGCGCTGTTTGGTGGGACATCCCGGCCATGACCACTTGCAGCCCCTGCCTCCACCCTCAGGATTTAAACTCCTCCCTGCCTTGCATGTCTCCCGAGTCCAGCCTCATGACATATGTGCTATTTGCAGAAAATATTTGTCAAGACCAGGTGGTTGAAAGTAAAAATGCCAACAGATCTGCCTTTTGTAACCGTGCAAGCAGCTTGTTAAAATTAGTCACAGGCTAAGCTGCAGTACATCTGTGCTGTCAGCCGTCCAGAGAGCCATCGATACCGCCCGCTCCCACTGCGCCAGCCCCRGATGGGAGTTGTGCTGCTAACGCCGATCTTGGGGTCTGCTCTAGCACAGGCTGAAGTCATTCCCAGTGCCTTTTCCCCCTCCTCCGGTTCACAAACCTTTGCCCAAATTTAGCCACGAGCCTCCTTCTAAACACATAAACATTTGTGTGTCCTGAGTTTCAGATGCCCGCAGACAGAGCATCCCAAAACAAAACCTGGGAAATCTCGACATTGGCATTTGCTTTAGAAGAATTTGTACTTGGCTGTTCTGAAAACTTTTTTTTTTCACTTAATTGAGCAAGGTCTGCGATTTCCAAGGCCTTTTGGAGAGTGAGGTACCTAGCTGTCATTGGAGGTTTCATTAAATTTGGGCCCAACTCCCATTTTCTGCTTGAAAAACTGCAAAGCAAAATTCTTATCTGTCTCTCTGCTGTTGTACAGCTGTCTATCGGAAAGCACCAAATCATCTGGTAATGAATAGCTGTCCCCGATGTCAAGCAGGAATCATCTGTTCCTGCTTTCTCTGCGGCACCCAGCAGCAAGAGCCTTTGGGGACAGTACCCCAGAGAGTGGGACACGTGGGGCCGAGATGGCAGAGGCGTGCTGGCAGGGCAGCGCCGTGCCTCAAACCCTCCGCTTCCCCATCGGGAGCTGCCTTTGATGCACGTCCAAAAATACGGCTTGAATTGGCTTCTTCGGATCCATCGTGCTTAACTGCTCTATCAACACGTCCCACTGTATAAATACATAAACATTTCATGTCTGTCCTCGAGCCAAGGGTCTTGTATTTCTTCGCATCCTACCTCCGATGACTTCTCCCGACATGCCGTAACTGATGCCCGTGCTCACCCTGCCCCGCATCACCGCTCCCACCTGCAGGCGCGTGGCCTCAGCCTGCTCAGCTTGGGAATTGCTGCTCCTTCTCCTGAAGCACAGAAACACGAGGGTTTTATCCTCCCWCCCTTAAAACAGGGATTCTCATGAGTTTCACCAAGTTTTCTTGCACCACCAAGAGCAATGGACCTAACAGTCCATGCTCGGGTGGGGAAGGGGAGAACATTGCTCCGGCTTTGCCTATTTCAGAGCACGTTTGGTACTGACTTTCAGGCATTTCGCACATAATTCCCTGCCTGTGTGAAAGCCTGACATTGTGCCGGGAGGACACGAACACAGAACCTTTGTGCTCAGGGTATTATGCTTTCCCCGCGCACATGCTCTCTGCTCACACATGCCGTCTGGCCAGCCCTTGTAGCTGGGTCTCTTGCATACCACGCTTTCTTATGGAATTTGGATTCAAATGTGAAAATTCTCCGCCACACAATAAAAGTGGCATTTCCATGCCCTTTAGCACATCAGTCTTTTCTTGTGAATAGAGCCCTGAGTTCTTTGGCTTTTGCCGTATGGAACAATTGATCCCTTCAGTTCACTTGCCAACAGTAATCGGTTTCTTCTAGCCATAAATTTTAGCTATTCTTTTTTTTTTCCTCCCTTTTTTGGGGGGCATGGAGGCRAATAAAGTAATAAAAAGAGACAGCCATGAAGTAGGCAGCTGTTACTAGTCAGATTTTGGTCTGGGAAAGAAGCAAAGCAAATATCAGCCTGACTTTTACCTGTTGCTGTCTGCTGACATTTAGCTATCAGGACAGGTTGCTCTAYGATGGGTCCTGCTGCCAGTGTTCCTGCTTTCTCTGTAATGACTGGCCGAGTGGGGTCTTGCTGTATTTAAACTAAAGGAATAACCAATTTTAAGTACCCTGTGGGCTTTAATCATTGTTGGACAAGGTCAGGTAATATACTTCAAGTGGGCAAAGCAGCAGTGAGACAATAGTTTTGTTACGATGGGATTTTTGGATACATCTATTTGGTGACATTATTTGTTTGCCTGTTCTTTGCCTTGCATCGAGAGACTGCTTGTTCATTTTACCAAGGCTTTCCTCTTCTGTGTGTTGCAGTATCTATTTCTAAAGGAGGACCTCTGTGCTCCTTGCTCTGGTTGATCGCAGTGAGCTGCTGGTTTCATGCTGGGCGGCACTGGAGAGGCTCTCCAGAGAACCGTGGCATCCTAACACCAACCCCAGCCTGCAAACTCTCCCTCTCCTCTCCCCGCCTCTGTCCTGGGGACCACGTGTGTGTTTTGCTTTCCTCTTGTCTGCAGCTGAGGCAAAAAGGGATGGGAAATGCCAAGGAAAACAATTCCTCCCTCCCCTCCAAAGATGAGTGCCACAGAGCTTACTTTATAGGAACCTGCTTTCTCTTAAGACCTAGAGTGTGTCTTGAGGCTGGGTTTATTTGAAATGTTTGTCCTGGAGGGAGATTTTCTATCCATATGGCCCAGTACAGTAAGAGTTGTTTCACACTTCTCTTGTGGTTTACAGTAAACTGTGAGCATCTGCCTCTTCTGGGCTTGGGAAGGGTAGAGTGGCTTTGAAATTGCTGATAAAATTGTTCTGCAAGGGAACTCAATCTTGCTCAGTCTCCTTCCTCCGCCTGCTGACCGCTCCATGCTGCTGCTATCAGAGGAGGAGGGTGGGGGCCTCTGGCGTGAGTGGCTTATTAGTGGAAACATGGCAAATTTAGGGTCCAATCCCTTGGAATTACAAAAGAAAACCTCCTGCTACTCTGGGAGGGAGGAACATCCTACTTAGGACCAACCTGCATCTCTGCAGCTGCTCTCCAGTGACAACCAGGAGGCATTAAATGGGTGTCTGATGGGACCTGGGCACACTGGGTGACTTGCAGAGCAACCAGAAAACCCTCCCGCACAAAGAGTTTCTTCTTCTCCTGCAGTTGCCGATCTGCAGACATTTGCTTTCTCCCCAGCAGGCTTTTGATTCCTACGAAGTTCTTCCAAAACTGATGTCATCTGGGCAGAGACCTGCCAGATTTTCTGACCTTTCTGACATACTCCCCATATCCACATCCCCCAGGGACTCTGCGAGATGACGTGTGCCGTGGCCAAAGGCCGTGGGGCTGCTGGCCCTCAAGCAGGGCGCTCGGCTCACAGGCTGCCCWGGGAGAGCCAGCCCCAAAATCCGCACTCCAGCTCCCCCCTAGCCTGGCTAAATCCCTCCCACTGAAACCACTTCATTTTCCCAATAACACTCTACAACTACGTTTTGATTTTGGAGAGGGCTTAGCTTCCTTTCCACGATCCCCACTGAGGACTGGAAAGAAATATMTGTATTTTAAACCCCCTAGATTTGGCAGAGTCAACCCTTTCCAGTGCTGTCCCTGCCCATTGGATTTGTACATCACGTGCCAACATCCAACTGCAGTACAGCTACRGTATCACCTTGTTTCCATCAGTTCAGTATGAGGCATTAAAACCTTTTTTTAATCTTGGATAAACCAGGAGCACCAAAGTGGGCTGTAGTCATGAGATATGTCATCAGATGCTTTCTCTTGAGGAAATATCCATTTCAGTGCCTTGTGTAACCATGAGTCTTATCTTCCACTTTAAATATTGCGCTGGCGTTTGTAGTAATGTTGCATGTCCCCCAGAGTCCCCCTTGGAGGACAACGTGCATCACCAGCCACACTTAGAAGAGGGGGATGGTTCTCGAATACAAGTGTGAAGCAGCTGGACCAGCCAGCACGAGGGGTGAGTCTCAAAAGCGTTACCTAAGGCCGGACACATCTCTGAGGCATTGCAGTTGTCAAAAAAGGTTGGGTTTTTGTGTGGACATTTCATGCACAAAAGCAGAACTTGAGACCCTGTTTCAGAATCCTGTTCCAGATCTTGACAGGTCGGAGCYACCTTGACTGAGCGATGGCTTTCCACCTTCAGATGTGCAAAGCTCGGAGCATGTTTTTGAAGCGAGATGGGCTTTTTTTTTGTCCGTACCAGGCATCTGCTTGTGCGTGAGGCTGCAGGGGCTGCCTTCTGACCGCGTTTGTGCAGGGTCTGGTATGAGAAGGGACCCCCTCCGATGGATCTCCAAAATGCTGCTGACACCCGGAGAAGATTAACAAACTCAAGGGAAGGCCAGAAATAATATATACGGCCCCTACTCACATTCTTGTCATGATCAGTTAAAAAAAAATAAATACACATAACTGTCAGTCTACCACAACTGAACACGGTTGTATTATCTGCTCCACTTTCTGATTTATTTGTTGAAGTATAGCAGAGCACTTGTGCTCTATACAGCTAATAGTTGCTCTTTCACAAGCAGCAGAAATGCTTACGCATTCCAGTAGTTAAATGATGCAATATCCAGGTGGATATTTAATGGCCCATGACAAATCTGGAATGACACAGCAGACACCATAAATATCTTCACTCGAACAGATAGAACAAAACCTTTTTTATGAAAGCTGTTCCCAATTTTTTTCCACGTGCTGGTCATATTTTTAAAATACCCTTCAAAAACAGCCCGGGGAATCGTCCCTGTCCTCCCTGCAGCCCGATCCTTTCTGAGCTCTTCAGGATGTGGAGCCCGCGGTATTGCAAGCAATGGAGCTCTTTCCTATCAAACAGATACTTCTTGGCATTTCTTTAACACTGATGGAAAAATTTGCAGAAGTTCATTCATGCGAATATGCCCAATTTGTTCAGTGAAACTCCTCAGGCCTATGCACTTCTATGTTTTTTGCATAATCCTGGAGGGTTTTTTAAGCAAGTGCTTCTGCTTATAGGTAAGTGCTGTCTTGGTTAGGGCAAGTTGTTGCAGGATGTCAAGGCTGGCCATCACTCATGGCACTGCTGTGGGTGCTCCTGTGCCATCAGTGTCCTTCAGCAAGAAGATGATGTCCTGCAGACGCAAGACAGACCTCAACAGTGCCCACACTGATGCGCCTGAGCATCTTCTCTGAGTCTTGTTATCATCACGTTACATATAACACGCTGCAAAGGGGCAGGTGAATCATTGAAGAGAAGGACACATTTACTTTTAAAATAAGGTTTTGGAAGGTCTGGAGCTCTTGTGAACTGCGACTGAACTTGTTGGATCTTTAATTTTTCTACTACAGCTTTTTAAAAATCCTCATGCTTCATTTTRTCATCCTTCAGATTTGAGTGTATTTTAGGCCAGCGTTAAAAGGAAATTTCAAAAACAGAGAAGTTTTTAAAAAAGAAGTCCGAGTAACCCAAAAGTGAAGTACGCTATTTTATTTTGAATCAAGAAAAATAACATTATGTGCTGAAGACTTTATTTGAAGTTTTTCGAAGGGTAGGGAGGAGAGGTGAGTGTTTTCCTGGAACATTCCTTTTGGTTCAAGAAGCRTAGGTATTTTTAAGTTATTTTATTTAGTTACTCATTAACTTAAAAACTCTGATCTTCTTGGCTCTGTTACTAAAACAATGGTGCGGCATCCTTGGTTTGGTACATAGCTTATGGAGATGTTATTTCCAAGAGCACAGTACCCCCCCAACACTGGTACAAACRAACAACAGCTGGGTCGTTATTAAGTACATCCGAAAACCCTGATCTTAAAAATGCAAATGTATGGTGAGTGGGTGGAGGGCAGAGCAGGGCGGGGGGTTGGAGTTAGCAGACCCTGCTGGCCACAGTCGCCAGGGCAGTGCTGTTAGGGTCCCAGAGACCCTGCAGAAGGGATGGAGGTTTGTCACATGTGCCTTGAGTACTAGGGTCCCGAGGAACAGATGAGAGGTTTGGCGTTGCTTTGCGTAGGGTTTGATCCCTTGTGGAGTGCATGGCAGCCTTGTATGTAACTGTTCCCAAACAGGCTATAAAGATTCGGAAGAATGTATCTAATGCTACTGTCCTTGTTTATGTGCCTTTTTAATGTACTTTTTTCCAAAACACTAGAAAGCAGTAGGATTTCATTACTGATATATGTGTGCCTCAGAGGCAGCTACTGAGTCTAGTGGAAACATCATCTTCTCTTAAGGAGTGCTTTGGACAATAAGGATTAACTAGTCCGTTAGGTTTAGCAACACGTGCTGGTACGAGGTACCTCAGAGCCGTTTTTCAAGATAGGCAAGTCTAAAATGCAGCACGCTCAGCTTAATGGACTATACAAGACTATTTTCCTGCCCACACCTCCCCTCTCTAAAAATGCTTTTTATTCTTTTAAATACATCCTTTATTCATAAACAGTGAAGAACTTGTCAATTTGTCATGGTCTCTATATCCCCTTCTCCTCCCTCCAGTTGAATCCTTATTATAGGTTAACATAACTGATTTTTATCTGTTCTTAACCACTTACCCTTTCTGGTATTTTGCAGTCACTTTTACTGATACTCGTGTGTTTATTTCTGTTTAATCTCTAGCGTCAAAGCACTAGAAATCTCTCTTGGTCTTGAGTTATGGGATACTTGCCTCTACCGCAAATTAATGAATGATGTAATCACAGCTGCATCTTGAACTAGACTGCCTGAAAATACCTCYGCAGCGCCCTCCAGACATGACCGCGATGCATTTGCCCTGCGAAAAAGCCCGTGCTCAGGCCAAGCATCAACGGGAGAGCCTCGCAGATGCACATGCGGACACATGCAATTGCTCCATTCAGCAAGGGTCTAGTGATTGCTCCAAGGAGGACGTGCTCCGAGTTCCTGGTGGGGTCCTGGGTTTGTCCTGGGAGTGAGTCTGATGGCACATCTCTGTTTGGAGCGATGGGAAAATGTCCTGGCTGCCGCTCAGCCTCCCCAGCAGCGACGCTTTCCTTCTTAAGGCTTTGAACTTGCAAACTCCTCTCTCCTCCAGCAAACTTTAACGTTTCACTCTATTGTATGGAAATGTTAGTGTTTGTCTGYGAAACAGTCAGGATTTATTTTTTTTTCCTAAACATAGACAAAACAACCCTATTATCCATGAGCTCATTCTACAAAACACGAGACATATTTCAAGAGATGTTTTCCCCCCAAAATCTAGACTGAAGCAGATGCTCACTTGGAAAATTTAAGCCCCAATAGTTGAATTTTGGCAACAGCAACTGAAAAACTAGTGTCTTGTCATGGAAAGCGTCTGACAACTGTAACCACTGAAAAGCCCTATGTAAAATAAACCCAGGGAAATCATTTAGCGTGCAGGGGAGGCTGTGCAAATGGATGAATGGGGAAGGATATCTTCAGGCATGTGGTTTTCTCCCTGCTTTTGGACGGTATACAGTCTCCCACCAGCCAACGGGGCTGGGGGCCACTGGGGCAGCCCGAGTGCAACCGATCCACGTTCTTGTTATCCAGGGAAGCGTTAGCRGAGATGACAATGACGCACAGCCCCGGCCTTGGCTTGGCCAGCATCCCGTTTGCTCTATCTCCGCTGCGGTTAGCAGCCGCTCGCTTTTCATCTCCCCTGAAAACGTCATTTCCCAGAAAACCATCCAAGAGTGCAGATGTGAAGTCGYCCGTGCGCGGGGTCTGCTGCAAGGGCAGGCTGGGCACCGGCAGAGGCTGGCCCCAGCTGAGACAGCCCCTCTGGAGTGCGGTTTGATACTGACCTGCCCTATTTAAACACATCTAGGAGAGATGCTCAGACTTCCTGGGCCCCTCTGGACCAGCACAAAGGCACCAAGGAGAGTGGCCAGGCCTAATTTAAGAGATTTTTTTTTTTTTTTTGTTCCCCCAACTTTACTGATGACTTCCTTTGCTTGTCTTTCTGTTTTCCTTCTCTCCCCTTTCCCCGTTAGTAACAGCGTGGCCCCTTCCCGGGACATGTCTGCCTGGCTGGGAAGACTTGAATTTCCATTACTAATGTCCGTCACGTGTTTGTCAGGTCCCGTACACAATTCTCCCTTTGTATTCCCAAAGTGTTAAACTGCATTTATTATACAGGACACCAAGAGAAAATTGGCTGAGCAGTTGATGGATAATTSTATTTCTTATATTTTCCCCTTTTTCCTCCTGTAGAAGAGATTTGTTTGGTGAAAAAACCTCTACATTTTTATCCAGTTTTCCTCCTGCTGTGACAGAGCTGTGCTCTCATTACTCATTCAATTTTTATCTTTTATGGCAATGAATTTAGGGGGTTTTCGGCCATGAACTCGTTTGTTCTGCCTTTGCCCTGATTAGCTCACATTTGCTTTTCCTTCACTTCCTGCAAGAACATCTTTTCCTATAAAAACTTCATGCATTTATCTTTAAGGCATTTATTTGTAAACCACCACCAGGCCTTTGTACTTAATCCAAAGGCAAAATCCCCGGTATCTCCAGGAGATATTTGCAATCTGACTGCAAAATGGAGTCCTGTATGTGGCGGGGGTTTGGATGTAGATTAGGACCATTCCCCTGGGTCAGACCAAAGTTTAGCCCTGCCTCGTGTTTGGGACCATGGAGCAGATGCTGAGAGAAAAAATCTAAGGACGAGGCAAGAGTGCCCTGATACGACCCTCCACATCATTTTGATTCACGGCAATCAATGGCTTGGGGACTTCCCACACTAGAGGTTGTGTTGCCTCTTGGTATTTAATGTCCGTGTCTCTAATCCCAATTTAAACACTGTGCTTAGTAACATTTGTCTATGTGGTGGCTCACAAAGCCTTCTGTAAGTGGCTTTTTTATTTTTGTTAGCAAAATATTTTTGGGTTCCATAAAAYGTTTTCCTTAAAAAAACAAACAGAATAAATCTTGGTAATCTATCAAATTTAGCACTGTAAAAATCATAGCAATTCCCAAGCCAACCCCATTGTCTCGGCTTCGACTCAGACTCTTTCACAGCTTCCCTGAGCAATGGGAGTTTCCTGGAGTGCAGGGATCTCCGGGGGGAACCGTGCATGTCCCGAGACTGTGACTCCTCCAGGTAGGAGTGAGTCTATGTGTGCAAAACCTCCCTGGGGTGGAGTCACTTCAACAGCACTTTGCTGGAATTTTTCCAAGAAAACTGATTTTTCCAGGTGCTCTTCATATGTCCTGAATTGAAGGTGCCGTCATTATTTGCCATGTTTTGTATCTTCCTTGGGTGACCGTGGTGCTCACCACATTGTCTAAGGGCTGATTTGCTCAAGGGCTTGCCCGTGTAGCTGTACAGACCATCGCTGCATCCTGACGTTCACATCTCCTCTTTGTGCTGTAGAGAGGAAAGAGCCAGCCCGAGGGGGATGGTGTCTGCCCCTCTGCACCTCCCGGTGTCTCCTGGATGGGGACGTCCTTAGGGGGAGACGGAAACCTTTTCTGGTGCATGCACACCCCAGACTGTTCTTTACAGCAGCTCTTCATCCTGGGGATTTTTTTTCCAGGCTGGGATTAATTTCTCCTTGATGCAGCAGGTTGTATTTCTCCCCTAAGCAAAACGTTACCTTCTGGTTTTGACTCTTCCCCCTGCATCTTTTTTCTCCCTTAAAGCAATTTTGTTTCCAGGGTGAATTTTTGGAGTGGCTCCTCTGCTGATTTCACTCCTCTACTAATAACATTGAATAAACCTGACCTTTGCCGCAGCCAAAATCTCTGCACACCTCCTCTACCTTTCCCTGTGGCTCTGCACACTCAGCACCACGTTTCCCATGGCCATAGGTCTGTGGTCTCTGTCTGAGTGACTGGTTGGGCTTGTCCCATAGCTGGAAACCGGGCCCCCGCCTCAAAGGCTGCCCATGGAGGTCTACATCTCTTTCTGGCTGGGAAACAGGGTCCGAGCAGGATCCAGCTCTGCTCAGCCGGCTGAGCCCAATGGGATTTGAGGCTGCTCAGGCGTCCTCTGCGTCCATCCGTCCATCCGCAGCCGGGAGGTTGGCTCTGCCAGGGGCTCGGCTGCAGCGCGGAGCTGGAAAAACTCTGCTCCGAGCGCTTGGGCAAGAGCCTGTTTTAGAAAGTTGCCTGGGTGCCTTGGCAGCGGCGGTTGTTTTCCAACCCGAAGCAAGCCATCAGGGCAACAGATGATGTTTACTTCATGTGACATAATACTTAAGTCAAATATTATTTAATAGCGCTTTCTTTCATGTCCTGACAACTCTGAAAGTGCCTCTGTATGACAAAAAGCTGTCGAACAACTTTTTGCAGCTTTGTCTTGTTTTGTGTGTGGAGTGAATATTTGTCTTTTCTTTGGCCAAGTCAGACTGATCCCAGAAGAGCTACATCAGGTCAGACTGAAGCCATTTGCGTTTGGTTTTACTAGCACAAGTTTATCACATCCCACAAAAGAGACCAGAAAAAGGCTCCAGTGGGTTTTGGACTGAATTTAAGGTCAGCTAGAGCACTCAGTGAAATGGGAGGGATTAATAAACATGTCAGCAATGGATGACAGGGAAAAAAGCTCAGATTATGACCCAAAAAAGTGCTTCCCAGGTGTTTGGGCTCAGGCCCCTGCTCCTACCGACATCCTTCGCTGGGCACTGCTGCCCTCACACCAGGTCGGGACTACGTAAATGGCTGGTGCAGACGAGCACTGCTGACACCTTGTACCTGGGAAGGATCACCGACTCCTTTGTGTGCCCGACTTCGAGATGGCCGATGACCGGTGAGGGTTTCGGAGGCTGCCCGAGCTTCTCCTCTCTTTGCTTCATTCTTAAGCAAAGGGGAGTCTGCCCGGTGGGTTGCTGCCAGCCTTTTTGTCTCTGTGAAATAATATGATAAAGCTTTTGTGGATCTGTCTGAGCCCCAGCAAGCTCCAAACGAGAGATATGATAATTATAACTGAGCATCGTCTTTGGGACCAACCCCAAACAGTGTCCTCACATCCAGGTAGGAGAACATTGAGGTGCTGGTGTCCAGAGACACCATCACTTTCTTGCAGCACTGGCTGGTTTATTAACCTCCTGTAAGCCAAATTTTCACAWGAAAATGACACATTTTAGGGATGTGACCTGGCATCTTGCAGTATCACAAGTTGACTGAATTTGAAGAACCTTTCCTGCTAAAGCTTTGTGGATCCAACAAACCAAGTGCCCTGGCAGTGTAGTAGCCATGATGTAATGGACATACCACTTCATTTTTACAGTGTGCTTAGATGTATTTTATTGTCACGTTCACTGCAGAAAGTAAATGCTATCTGTCTTGATGAAGATGTTTCTCTGGAGATGTTATTTCAGATGACTGAAGCTGACAGAAGGAAATGCGGCTGGTCTTCGCCTACAACAGTCTTTCTCTTTCAGAGTCAGCAAGGCTCCCATGAATAAAGTAGAAATATCCAAAGATTTTGCTAAAACTTTTGCTGATGAGAGAAAATATTATTAGTGGCATGCATTTTAGCAGCACTCAGAGGACCTGGCTGAGCTCAGGCTCTCTGCCCTGCGCCAGGTGCTCTCCAAACCTGAGCTGGTTTTGGAGAGGTAAAATCTCTGTGAGAAAGGTAGTGCCCCACTTGCCATTTGGTCTTTAGCAGAGGAGTCAGTGGATCTGAAATTATTTGGAGAGGTTGGTGTTTGCCCTGTGTTTTGAGACTGCAGGGGTAAAGCACATCAGGGATGACTRGAGGGCCCATCTTGGATTGAGGGTTGTGTTTAGGATGTTTACAGGTTGTGCTATGTGTTGCAAAGCATTTGGAGCAAATTTGTGTTGGTCCTAATTTAGCAATGAAGGGTTGGTAACTCCTGTGTGAAGAGTGAAGCTTTTCCCCTTCCCCACAACTGGCTGCAATACCGATGGGAGAAGTCCAAAATGCTGGCGATGGCTGAATGCCACAAAAATGTCATGAATATTCACTGAGATTTTTACATGAATTTGCCTGAGCTATGATCACACCCTTTGTATCCACTTTTCACTGATACTCAGTCCATCAGGTTTTACTGGCAGCAGCATGCAAGCATTAAAGCCAGGATGTCATTGGCATGAGTATTTGTAGAAATTGAACTTTACATTCCCATGCAGGCAAAAAAAAAAAAAAAAAAAAAAAAAAAAAAAAGGCAGAAGAAAAAGAAAAAAAAATGTTATGGGAAATATTCAGGGCATTGTTTAATAACAGCTGGCAGGAAAATTGGGCTCTTGGAGTTGAAGTTGCCTTCGTTATGGGCTTGGATGCTGGGGTGCCAAGTACAAAAAGGGCAATAGCCACCAAGACCAAGTAATATTTAGTTCAGTCTTTGCAAAGCAGCATCACTGTGCTAGTTAGGGTGGGTTGTCTCTGTGTTTTACCCACATAAAGCTTTCCTCTGGACATCCTAAGCACAACCTTCTGAGCAACTTCTCAGAATTAAAAACATCCAGGAGTGTTACATATGTGCAAAGATTAAATCAGTTTTAAAGTTGCAAAGAATTATCTGTGTGCTCTTGAGTCCCATCAAGTCCTCTCTGTTTTCTTCAGTGGTGACTGTGTGTGGTAGTCCAGGAAAATAAACTCCAGCCCATTAAAGTAGCCTTTGCTAAGAGTATTGGACTGATAGAGGCTACTTTATCATAATAAAGTTGCACTTACAGCCGATACAGATCTGAAGTCACTAATGCTGATGTGCTTGGAAGCAAGATGTTTGGTYGGTTTTATGGGTTTTATTGTTTTAAGATGATTGATGTTGCAAAAGGCTTTATCATGCTGTCAGCAATAAATGGAGAAAGGACACAACACATCCAGAGCCATGGAGCTGGTAGCTCAGCCTGGGTCTCCTGACTTGCAGCTGCTCGCCTCCTCTGCTCGGCCACCCTGTCTTCTCCGAAATACTGGACTATCGTCAAATGCTTTGCTGCGTCCCAGCTCAGCAGCAAGCCAAAAGCCCGCAGGAAGGAGAGGGATGTCTATCAGCAACTCTGGTGGGCTCTGCTTTCAGAGCGTTGAACCTTGTGGGATTTTCAAATGGAGTATTTTCAAACCCAGACAGTATCCCAGGCTCCACTTGGGGCTTCTGGAGACACGTTGTAGCCGATTTGACTTAACATTTAGATTGGAGACAGACCGCGCAGTTTAATCCAGAAAAGGAGACAGAAGCTTTTAAAAAAGGACTGTTTATGAAAGCTCCCTCTCTGTTTTAATGTCAGAAGGGGCATTTTAAGAAGACGGAAGGTTGGGTATCTCTCACTGCTCCTCCCTTCCATCGTTCACAAAAGGGTGCAAATCACCCTCCCAGCTACGCACGCACAGAAGGACCTGGTGCCTGGTGCACCCATTCCCCAGGAGCCTGGTTTAGCAGAGCCAGCCCCACTCCCCTGGCATGCAAACCCCAGTGTCCAGCCAGCAGTGAGGGGCATCTCTTGCTTTACTTGCTCCCTGCCTGCTTTTATAGGGCAGCATTTTTCTGCCACTGTTGGCTGCGAGACAAGCTTTGTCTGAACAAGCAGGAGGGAGGCTTTTTTGGCAGCTCCCCGTCTCCTCTCTTGTTTCCCCTGGTGTTTTGGCTCTTTCTCCCCTCACTGTTTATTCCCTCAGGAGCCCAGACACTAGCAGAGCTGTTGAGACTCCGGCGAGGGTGCAGCAGTCGCAAACATGCAATCACATTTCACTTTGCAGAGACAGAAAAAGAGCAGATGTTAGGTGCAGGGGAGCTGCCCTGGGGATGGTGTTATTGGTACAGATGCAGAGCTGGACCCGCGTTGGCACCATGTGGCCGGAAAGTCAGCCAGGACAGGCCAGGTTGGTGGGATGAAGCTCAGCAACAAACTGCCGTCATCTTCTCCCTTGGAAAAATGCAGGGCTAGTGTGGGAGCAAGTCTGCCCTGTAAGGGAGCCAAGGTGAAAACTGCCACCAGGAAAACCAGCAGTCACTTATAAAGTGCCTTTAATCCCTGTGTTGCCTCTGAGTGCCTTTCCTTTTAGGAATTCAGATTTTGAATGCTCAAAGGAGAAGATGGGGTCTGGATGCTAACAGATTTGGCTAATTCAAGCAAGGGCTTTGAATCCTCACTCAGAATAACTAGGAACTGGAGGCGTAGAGGTGTATTACTGCCTCTTCCCTGACATACCAGGAGATCAGTATGTTTACTTCTCCACTATTCACCCTCAGCTCTTGAAACAGCTCTTTGGCTGACACAAGGTGTCCCCAGGAACAAGAGCTGTTTGTTGGCTTACCCCAGCCCAGGATCTGCCTGTCCCACCTTCTTTCGGAGCTTTTGAAATATTTACTTTTCTCCTTAACTGTGATTACCCCTAAAACATTGCAGTGAAACTCCCAAATTTCCTGAAAGAGTTTTCCCAGCAATAGGATCCCTACGACCCTGGCTGCATCCGTCTTTCCCAGCCCTCAGCAGGGGCGTCCAGGGCCTGCAAGGGAAGGGGGATGCTGGTGGGCTGAGCCCTGCCTCTGGAAACCTTCCTCTGCTACAAGCCTCAGATGAATAATGACAGCTAAACCCCTCTGGTTTTTCTAAAAGGAGCTTTTTTGGCTTTTGAAAGAGATTTTATGATCTCTCTATGATGGTAGGAGGCTGGATTCAGAGGTCTTTTCCAGTTCTCTGTCCTTAAATCCAAAGGTTGTAACTTAAGCATTAATTTTACCCAGGGAGCCTGGTGTCCTGTGTTAAAAAGAAGTCCAAAATCAGTAACGACAATAGACTTTTGTCACCTTAGCATTGCCTGTTGGGGAATGGGGCCGACATGACTGTCTCATATTTATCCCCACCATGACAGCCCATCGGCAGCGCTGCCACGATGAGGCCAGCAGCCTCCACAGAGGACTGCGAGGCTCTCGGTGATGCCCCACCTCTCAGCAGGACAGAGCTGAACCCAAAGCTTCCCTGCCAGGCATGCGGGAGCCTGCATCCATCCCCGATGGCTCTGCCATCCATCGATGCATCACAGGGATTGCTTTGAACCTTGGCTTTATCTGCCGGAGCTGCCGGCTTGCCTGGCACAGGGACCTCTGTGGTCCTCCACAGGGAGCATTTGTTACGGGGCTGAGTCAACTTGGATGTCTGACCCCACATCTGGCAGGATGAGTGATGGCGGGGAGGGCCAGCTCCCCTTCCCCATGCTTTTCCCAAGTGAGGCAGAAAACGCACAGAGTGTCTTTCAGCGCGGTCCAGCTCCTCGCGGGATGGCCAGCAGGGAGGTTTGTCTTCTCGACAAACCACCTATGAGCGTTTCCTACGCTCTGCATGGGTCTGGGCTTGAGTCTCCGTGCTTTGAAGAGCAGACCACACAGAAAGTCCAGCCGTCCGACGAGGGATGCTGCTAATTGTCTGTGTCTGCTTGGGTGTCTGGCTACCGCTTGGCAGGAGCCACCCATGCACGCTGAGCAAGGTGGACTGCAAAAACACAGCCCAGGCATCTGCGGGACACAGCAAGGGCAAGCGGGCTGTTTGCGGCAACTCATGCTGTAAATTGCTCTATAAATAGCCGAGGGATTACCTTTCTATTTCTTTCAGGAAGATGCGCTTAACTAAACAGAGAGCAGCACCGAGGGGTTGCTTTGTTTGTTGATACAGTTGGTCTCCATGCAGTACGCAGGCTCTGCCAGGTTGGAAACCCTATCAATATTTTGGTGACACGGAGTTACTAAGCTACTGTCAAACCTCGCCGAGAAAGCGAGCAGATTAACTCCCTGAACACCGCTCGCTTTCTTAACTCGCAGCTCATCATTTTGAGCCCGTTTTTACATTTTATGGAAACGTTGTGCAATGTCGTTATCTAGTCCTACTTAGCTCCAGAGACAGTTGAAATCAGGGCACTCTTCCCTTCCTCCTGGAGATGCTGAGCCGATAACGCTCCTCCCTACGATGCCCACGGCGGGAGGTGGGACCGGGATGCTGGAGGAGCCTTTTCTTTAGGAAACCCATCCCCGGCCTGACCCAGCTCCCCATCCCKGCTGCGGTCATCCCACTGGGGTGGCTTTGCATGAGGCAGGCGAGCTGGGCTTGGCCAAGGGTTGTTTTGTTTGTTCTCCTCTCCGTGCTTTGACTCGGAGCCTTGGCAATCCCTGCGAAAATGCCTTGGGGTTAGAAAAGTCTGAAAATGTGTTTGTTTCAAATACTTGGCTGGGCTTTTTTTAGGCAAGGTTCCCAGCACAGGTGTGAACTTTTTTGAGTGCTGGTTGTAATGCAAACAGTGAAGGAAGCGCTTCCATATTCTGCCTGGATTTCATAACGTTCCAGCTCGCTTTGGGTTTTTTTGACTTGTGGCCCTTGGCAGTGTTAGTTTTATTCCTTATTTATTCATTTATTACTTAAAAAATACTCTCCCTTCCCTGCCTCCCTCTCAGTCCCAAGCCATGTTTGGATGCAGACGGGGAGYGAGGAGAAGCCGTGGTCCCTTGGTGGCTTCGTCCCCACGCGGGGACACTGTGCGGGGGCTCCCTCCCCTGGGGCTCTCTCGCCCCGGAGCTATTTGGCCAGGCCGGGCCCTTGCGGGACTAGGGTGACTAATAAAAGAGGGAAAGGCTTTTTTTCAGCTCTGCTAAAAAGGTGATAATTCACTGAACTCCCAAATTGGCATTTTGCCTGAATCAACGTTGGGTGCATGGGGTGGATTTCTCTTTTAAAGACGGGGCAAAAGTGTACCTTGTTTGCTTTACCTTTTTTTTCCTCCCCCCAGTTTGATGGAGCAATTGAAGGGCTTGTTGAAATAGGACTTTAAAAGTCAGACAAGCATTTTCTTGACATGCAAGGGGTCTGTGGCGTTGCTGTCAAAACACGACTCAAGTGAAGGGACGTGGCGCTTGGAGTTACCTTCATGTTTCTTTAGAAAATAATAGCATAAAAAAAAAACCCAATACGAGTTTTGGCAGCAGAGCAAATGGACATAAACAAGCAGAAAACGAGAAGGTTTGTAATCTTTAAAGGATCAAGTCTGCTGGGGTTGCTGCAGGTGAGGAGACCAAAGAGGGTGGGAGGGTTTCAGGGGAGCTTGTGATGCTTTTGAGAAAGCGCCTGTGTGATATAAGGACCCCTGATATAAGGACATATAAGGTGCTCAGGGGGGCAGGAGCTCTTGCTTCTTGTATCTCATTTATTAGTGAGAATATTTTCATAATTAAACAAATAGTCTAATGAGAGCAGCAGTGAGTCCCAGGTTTTTCCCAACTATAATTAGCATTGCAATCTCCTTTGCTCTGTTTCTCCCTTGGTTCACAGTGGTAAAAGCACCCGAGCAAACACCGTGGCCCRGGGAAATCAGCAGCTGAGCGCAGCTTTCTTTCCCCTGCAGCTCCAGTTATTCAGGCACCATTTCAGCCAAGCACTTGGCCGTGTGAGCAGCTTTGCTGCCTGGAGGAAGTTTTTCTGGTTCAGTGGGAGCGTTCCCCCACCTTAAGCCTGGCAGTAGGTCTAAGCGCTCTCCTGGTGAGGGGCTTGGTTACACAAGATTGTCATTTTTGCCACAGAAATTAATAAGGTTAAAGCAAACCAGCAAAGCCAATCAAGCTACCGCAAAGAATGCCCTTCCACTATTTTTAAAAGTGAGAGGATAAAATCAAAAAGCTCCATATTAATTCAAAATGCCAATATGTATTTCTCCCTATCTTTGTACTGATGAGGTCTAAGACAAGAGCCTGGTTCTGCTCCTGTGGGCAGAACTGTCCCTCTAAAGAGTCMTATGAAAAAGGTCATTTTCTTGGCAGAATTTTCATCCTCATTTTGTTCTGATTCATTTAGTCCAATCTGAAATACTGGGAAAAAAACCCAAACCCTCAAAGCTTGCATAACATCCCCATGTCCACTGAGCCCCACTTCTCTAGCTGTTGGCTTTGTCTGCTTCGTTTGCTTTTCAAAGGAGACCTGGTTTTCTAAGGCACTGCCCAAAGACACGTAGATATTTTGATTTGACAAGAAAAAATTCTCAAATTTTAATAAAATAAGTGAGAGTGGGCATCTGGGGATGCTGCAACCCTCGGTGTATCGCAGGCTCTGGGAATGGGAAAAGAGGATTAAATTAGCAATAGTGCCAGCCCTCGTCCTGCAGCCCTCCCACCCCAAAACTCCTCCTAACTGCTCCGGGATTTGCGGACTACGGAGGGGCTCACTGCCTGGCACCGTGGGGTGGGGTGGGAGGATGGGGAGAGGGACCTGCTAATCTGCTGAAATGGAGATTCCCTGGAAAACCTCTAATGCAATCACCGCGGCAATACAAYGCAAGGCGGGGATCGCGATGGGAACAACACCCTTTGCTGAAATAGTCAGGGGGAGAAATGCAATATAGTGGCTGCCGTGGCATCCCTCTTCGGCCTCACTCAGGCGCAGAGCATCTGGTGAGAAGAAGGTATATGGCCAGGATTAGGTTGAATGTGCTACAGGCTCCTTTCAGTCCTCAAAGGTGGATCATGCTTTGCTTTCTGCAGCGGTGTGCAGGGTCTGCTGGTGCCTTCCAGTGTCTTGCTTTGATCCAACCTCAAAGCTGCTGGGAATATTAGCCCATTTTACAGATTTAAGAAACTGAGGCAGCACCAGAAAAATGCCTCAGGTGGGGACAGCCAGCCCCCGACGCGCACCCCCTCAGCTCGCTGCCTTCTGCTGGTCTTTGGGAATAAGCTATAGGACTCTTTCCTTCTAAAAATATTTTGAGCTCTTCTTAAAGGCTCCTTTGAAAGAGAACCACTTATAGCTCTTAGCATCATTTCCTTGCTCAAGCGTGACCCAGAAGTTGTAAGTACTCACATTTGCTATCTGTACTTCATTTCAACTTCAATAATAATTCCTGCTTTTAATTTGATGCTGATTGATCGTGAAACTGCGTGTAAGCCATATGGCACCATGTTTACAGTTTTACACCATTCTCATTTTCCAGCAGTCATATCGAACGATTTACATAGCTCCAGACATGCTTAAGGGACAGCCAAAGACTGGCATTTGTTTTGATTATCCTATTAATGCTTTATTCAATCAAGAGAAATCACAGCGAATGTGTAGCAGACCAAATGTGTACAAACAAGACCGCCCAAACTCACATGAGGGCCAGCAGGCAGGCCGGGAGGAGGAGCGCTGGGTAGAGTTTTGCACATCTGCTTTCCAAAAAACCAAATGTTATCTTTGTCAACAAGGCTTGAGAAACTCTACTGAAGGCAAAAGACTTAGTTTACTTTGACTTGCCCTTTTCTGGGTTTTTCTGAACGTAGTGAGCACAGCTGGTGAGAGCGATGGGTTGTGCAGGTTGGCGCCCCAGCGGGCTGGGGTCCACCTTGGGGGCACAGGAGGAGCGTGGGGATGGGGTGAGCATGGAGGAGTCCCCAATTTCTGCCTCACCAGCCTTCAGCCAGCTGTAGCTCAGAGCCTTCCTGACCCAGAGGCTGTGGCATCATGTCAGACCGAGGTGCCAGCTGCCACTTGGGCTCCAGCTGTGAGCGGGGATGTGTGTAGCATCCCCCAAGTGCGGGGATGCCGAGCAGGGTTACCCTGGGCGCTGCTGCGTGGACCAGGCTGCAATTCCTGCTCGGTGCAGAGCAACGCTGCCAGCTGCCCATCGCCCAAGCTTTAATTGCAACGTGTGGTTTTGCAATGCTTTATCCAAACCAGGCTGTAATCTCGAAACTGGGAGGATGCTTTTTGGCTGGCTGTGCTCAAAATCAGGAATTCCAAGTTTCCTCAAAATCTGACAAAGGAGAGAGTCATTTCCCGCTGAACAGATGGAAACAACTACTCCCATAGCTATGGGCTGGGTGTGTAACCGGGCACTTCTAAAATAAAGCTTGTCCTTTTTCCTCCCAGTGTGCCTGTGAATGTACAAGCCACAGGTGCTTAATATGCATGCCTARATTATTCAAGTTTGAAACATAAAATAAAATGGCAAAGAGGCAGACAAATCATGACAAATACCAATATTCATTGTAATCTCATTCCTGGCAGTGTCTGGAGCCTTTTATGATAGCCAGGCATCTGAGAAAACCAATTCATATTTAAAAGATTAATTTCTTAAAGGTAAACTGCATATTCAAAATGAAAACCAGGTTAAGGGGAGAAATCTGGGCTGGATGCCTCATTCAGACTGGGGTCGAGGCATATGAATATGGTTTCAGACTGAGGTTTTCAAAGATGTTTTAGGGATATAGTGCTCAGTTCCTATTCATTTCAAAAGCTGTTGATCACTCACATCCCACATGTGGCATTTTCCTTTTTGGATAAATGTTGCTTGAGTTAGCTAATTATACAAAGATCATTTTCCTTCACAAAGAGCTCCAGGTAGGTAAAAAGGAGAATATATTGCATTCTAATAACTGGAATACCAGTTGTTTACTTCATTTAATAATCAGTTTAAAATCTACTAAACTTTAAAGAAAAAAAAACCTATCAGTTTCATACTTTTCCCAGTAAAAACCCATACCTCTGCCAAGGACAATGATTAATTCAATAGTGAATTTGCACTTGCTAGCATAAAGTGGGAGCAAACAATTACGTGAGACTATCACTAGTAAAAGTGCACCAATCTGCTACAAATATTAGAAGTGTCTTCTGCCACACTGGGAAACGAATAGTTACCAATTGTTTTGCCCTGAGGAATGATTTTCTCCCTCACACTGAATTTCTACCTGATAGCAAACATAACATGGAATATATATAAATTAAACGTTTCACCTTATTGTGTGCACTGTTTCCTTCTAAAGCCTCACAGTTAAGAGACAGAAAGTGAAAACAAAACGTCAGCTTTTCCAGAAATGCCTTTGCAGTTGCACTTTACCCAGGGCAACTTCCAGTTCTGCAGCAGTGGGAAAGATTTGACCTGCAGGACGCAATGAGTTATAGTCTTTTCTAGGAGACTTTTAAAATCAAGAAAACTCCAGAAACAGTAAGGCCTTCTGAGCTGAATGACCATGATGCCCAGACAGGGTAATGCTGCGGGGAGACCCGCAAGCACCAAGTTGAGCCTACGGACATCAACCGACAATTAGGGTTTATCTGCAACAAGCAACTGCACTTGTAATAAAGCACATGTACGTGCTGCTGCCAACAGCCTACTCTCCCCGTTGGTCATCTGTCACCACAAGCAAGTACAGGTTTTGCTGAAGGTAGCAATTCCCTGTAACTCTTTGCTTCGTGCCCGGGTAATTATTTGCAATGCCAGGAGTGACTCCCGTGCAGCAGCATGGACAGGTGAGCCCTCCCTCCCTGCCCCCTGCTATTTTCCTTTAAGACAAAGCAAAAGCCCAAGCAGAAAATTCAGAGAATGTTTTTTCTTCCAACTAAGGAAATCTCAGGGGCTGCTTCTAAAACACTGGCGAGTGCCCTGGGCCTGGCTACAATGTGCAGCATTTCGCACCGGCTCAGCCCCGTCACTGGAAAATGTGCCACAAGCTCTCGGGCAGCAGCTGGGGAGCAGGTGGGTGCTGGGCTGGGTCAGCGCCTGCCACCCTCTGCAGGGGTGAGACGCAGAACCAAAGCAAAAAGCAAAGGAGGGTTTCTATATAGGTGGTGGTGGGGTTTTTGGATGCATATAGAAGGTAAACTTCATGCTTGCATGTCCCTTTTCCTGCAAGGATGCTCATGGGCAGAGTTGTTGCTCCTCCACCCTGTATCCCTGAACAAAAAGGGTTTGGGCAGATACATGGCCACACAGTCGGTTTTGCAATGAGGCAAGGCATCACTTTGCCAGGGGCGATGGCTTGGCATGTGATGGAGGACAGGTTTTGGCACTGAGCTGCTGGGCTGATGCTCTGCCCCGTCCCCTTGTCACTCAAAGTGGTCACTGGAGGCAAGCCTGACATCTTCTGCTGGATTTTACCCAAACACTGCCTGCCTTTTTCAGTGACGCACGGCTCCGAGCTGGGTGTTAGTTTGGTTTCCACGTACAGTGATCAGGAATGGGTGTGATGTCTCCTGGCTGTCATTGCATCTGTGGGTTTCTCCCTGGGTGGCCCCGCAGCTCCTGCTGCAGCTTCGTTCCTGGGGCAGCCTGAGCCGCCCTAGGAGAAGTACAGAGAGTATCAGCTAAAACCGTCCAGGGGCTGGTTCATAACCTCTGACCCTGTCTGTTTAATTAATTTATGGAAAAATAAATTTCTCCTCTTTCTGTAAGAAAATCCAGTATTTCTATATGAAATTTGGACTGAATTTATGAGTACTGAAGCTGAAGTCTCCCAACATGAGGACAGTGGATTCTTAGTGCAGTGTAAATCTGCAGTAATTTATTTGACTTAAGCCACACGAAAACCAGCAGAATTTAGCTTCTATATAGATTTTTTTTGCCATATCAGAGAAATACAGAAATAGATTTTAATTATTTTTAAAGGAGAAATGGTTAAAATCAGAATTGATTGAAGTATTTGCTTTCTGGTAGGAGCAAGGAGTCTTTTGAGGTCTCTTAGGCGAGCTTCAAAAACACCTAAAAGTTGCATGATCGAAGCTTTGTTTTCAATTATTCATTTGTTTTCAATATCTGAAGGTCATACAACAGGCTGGGATGGGGAATGCAGCTGTCATTAAAAATTTACTTACTTTTTGTACTCCAATTAAACTTACAGATAATAGCAGATAAAAACAACCATGCAATTGCTTTCCTGATGAAGGCACTGATTTATTGATACTGAACTTGGCTTCAGTGTACTTACACCAGGGATGAGTTTGTCTGCAAAGGTTTGCTTCCATTTTAGGAAGAAAAAAATTGACAGCTGTAAAAACAGCAGGATGTGATACTGTCCTTGATGAGGATTTTTCTTGGCAGCATGGTATACACGTCTTGCAAGACCATGACGCGCCCCATTCCCTCCAAAGACATGGTCAGCTAATGCTGGTATGTTAAATTAGGAATTCAGTCCCCTCCACTCCCTCTGCAGTCAATGAAAAAGGGAGGAGAGCTGGATCTGTGGTGGGGATGGGGACGGAGGAGCTGCCTTCAGAGTCCAAGCACCGGACCTCTCCTGCATTTCACAGGATCTGTGAATTTTGCTACATTAAAAGCAAGATCTTCCCTGAGAAATCACCTCCCATTCAGTTTGCTAGACCTGCAGGTTGGTGTTTCAACAGTTCATCGGGGTAGCAGTAGGAACAAAGTTATCGAAATAGTAAGTGCTTTTGGAAATCCAGCCATGTAACTTTGGCATTTGACCAGTACCTCCTTCTACAGAAGGAAGAGGAGATGCTGCAGTGAATTGATATATCCTGCGCATATCTTGGACATATTGACTTACGGGCCAATAGTACCTAGAACAACTGCAGAAGTAATTGGAATATGCAGCAATAATGCAACCTTTTGTTATATGTGATCTAAAAAAGAAATGGGACTCAGCCTCGTACACCGGCTTCTCCTGTCTGAGTCAGGGCTAGATTTACAATGTATGTACTCAGCTACAGCCACCTCGTATAGTCTTCGACAGAGAAAATTGGGTAGCTACACCAAAGCAAACTCTCTAGCAATGACTCACCCCTCATCACTGGCGATTAAACTTGAATTATACTCAATATATTTGCAAAGGTCTGTGGACATATTGAAACTGTTTCTAATGTGGACAAATAGAAAAAGAAACCCCCAAAACCCACTAAAGATTGCATTTGGAAGCTACTGTAAAAGAAGACGACATCACGGTTTATGAAAAAGGATCAAGGGGAGAGAGCTATGTATAGAAATGAAAGAAGGAATTCATTTTTATATTGACCTCTCAAGGGCCAGGCTTTCCCAGAAAACCCCAGCAATTTTAAACAGAAATGGATGAGACCAAAGATAGTTGTACTCTTATCCCTAAGGCTCTCTGCTTCTATGTTGTGGCATTGTTCGTTTTATCCCTCTCAAAACTACATCTAAGCTTATTAGTTAATCTTAGGGCTTGATCTTGAGCATTGGATCAAAGGGATCATTTTACTGCGAGATTTCTTGCTAGTGAGCTTAGCTTCTGCATAGCAGTTACCCCCCCACACCTGCAGCCTCTGCTCTGAGAGGGAATTCATCACCCGTGTGGGGTAAAAAATTCAGAAATACTTGATAATTTGGTAAATGATTCACTATAAAGCAGGTGTCTATTTTGGTTAAGAATGCAAGAACTGATGCAAAATCTGCTTAGGAATGGTCACAGAACATGCTTAATTTTTACCCTTTATTTTTGCTATGAAAAGAACTGTCTTGAATATCCCACAGGCTTTGATGGGAAGTTTAGAAAAACCATTAGTAACAGTAAAGATAAGAGTATGCCATTACATGTTTGTTTTTTCAAGAGCAGGTTTGCTGACACTATAGGCAAAATATCCTGTGCAACATGTTACTATTGGAGGCCTGAAGACAGGCAGATTACGGTAGGAACTATGCAGATAACAAGGTCCCATGAGTTCGGTGGGTTGTGTCATTCTTACTGGACTAAACTTTCATCCCCTTTTTTAATGCTACTCTGATGTGCTCTTCAGAAGCTTTGAATTTCATGAAACATCAAAGAAGTTATCTTCATGGTGCTTTCAGAAAGACTGATGGAACAGGCTTGCTGTCATCACGTTGTCATCTTGTCCAAAGTGGCTGAATTGGAATAAATTAAAGCTCTGGTTTGACCGAGGAAAGGCTTGTATGTACACTTCTAAGGACAAACTCCTGCTATAAGCCTGTAAAATGACTAAGATGGATGAGGAGGGCTTAGGTTTGAACCAATCTTTAGGTTCTCCTCATGCCTTTAAGTCTGACTGATACGACTACGTGCAATGAGTAAGAACATTGGGTCTAAATTATGAAAACAGCTGCAGCGGAGGATGGCTTTTAAATCTTCCCTGGATGTCTGCGTGTATGTGTGCATGTATCAGTCAGCCCCGTCTTCCTGCTCAGCATCCAGCTGGTCATCCTTCTAGGCAAAGCTTAATGAACTGTTTTTGGCAAATCTGAGTGGAATTTGATGAGTAGTTTTAGCCGAGGTATTGTATCAGGTGAATTTTGTAAGGATTTAAAATAATTAGTAAAAACTAATAAGTTTTTAACCAAGAAATTTCACTTTGTTATTTGCTATTTTTCAACAGTGTGAGAAGCACTGAGTGGAGTAATGGGCCATTTTGACTCTTCATATTAATATATTTCATTTATGTCGGTGCCCAAGCTAAATATGCTCATCCCAAATTGTCATTTAAATATAATAATAATAATAAACACAGGGTGAGTGTTATTATAGCCATGGTGAAAACCTTAAACTGGCAGGAATAAGGCTTTAAGAAACATGAGCACTGAACAAAGAAGAGATCCAAACTACAGCTGAGATGAAGTCTGGGAGGACCTGGTYTTGGGATCACTCCTTACCAGGATACTTGAATGTCCTCATTGAGTTGAACGATGTCTGGGGAAGAATGCTGGGATTGCCTTTTCATTTTCATGAGAGGTTTTCTGTACCCAGCCTTTTTTCTGCCTATCACTTCCTTGCAAGCTTATAAGGTCTATGCAACCCACCAAACTAAGGGCCCTTTGTCAGAGAGTTGCAGCTGAGAGAAGACTGATGCGATATCCTTAAGCTTAATGCAGTATTTGCCCGGGAAGGAGAGAAAGTGCTCAACTCGGTTATTAATACAGACATCAGCAAAAGAAGTTTAAGGATTCTCTCCATTGCAGTTAGAATTTTTTTATGAGTTTTCTGAAATTGAAAGAACTTCTGGACTGCATTATTTCTTTTCTTTCTGCTGATGAGCATTGTAATACAGGGAATATTTTGGTATCCACAGAATGTTTAATTTACCATATAGACAGGATGTTAAGAACAGCGTTCTTTCTTCTTGGATATTCACAGAAGCAGCCTGAGATCTATACGCTTACCAGTTTAGATAAAAAGAAGAGCAGTTTTGGTTTTCCTCCACTAGATTTTAGTGAGGTGAAAAGTTAAAAACTGCCTTTAAGGAAAGGACAATTACAGAAAAGGGCAGCCTAGAAGCATAAGTGCTAGAAGCTAATTGAATGGATACAATTACATTTAAAAAACCCCTTTATCTTATTGCAGTATTAACATTAGTGTAACTTTTTTCCCTTTCTGGGAGGCAATGTCACACTAAGCTGATATAGGTACGATTAGATAATTGTTACTCTTACATGTATACCGCCTTAGCGGCTTGTGTGTGTACATATTTAACGATTGAGTTCTCCTTCCTATGAGAAAATATCCTTTTACACTTTAGCTAATGTAAAAGGACACAGCAAAAAGTATCCTATGCTTGGGAAATAGAGTTAAAAGTATTTGAAAAGTTGGAATTTATCAAAATGAGCGGATCTAAATGGGTAATGTGACTGGTGCGAGGGAAAACCCTTTCCCATAGAAAAATGGAAAAAGGTTCTGCTGGAAAAAAATTCCAGACATACATCTTCTTTCCAATTAGTGAACTGTAAATTTCCTAGAATTTCTGGGTGGTATCAGATTTACATTTGTTGGCCTTGATATTTCAAGTATGTATGACTTTGCTCACAGAAGAAGCCTCCCTGAGCTCAGTGGCAGCAGACCTTCTGCAGAGGGGATCCTTTCCTGGTGGTCATGCCCAGGAGCACCATCCAAAMCCAAAGGAACCAAATCCAGGCCACTTGTACATACACACAGGATAGCACTAGGAGGTGATCGTTATTAAACCAAGCAGCAAAATTTCTTCTCCCAATCCTTCCCCACCTATTCCCTGCCTATGCCTTCAAAATAACTCTGTTCTCATGTGAAAGAGAACAGGAATCTGGGCAGCTGATACTGAGTTTCAAAGTCTTTTTTGCTGCTATTGTGGTTGTCTAGTTACTGTTTCAACAGGAAGGTGTTTAATCAATGCAAGGCAAAAGGCAGAGAAAAGAGCTGGTGATYTCCAGAAGGAGAAAATGTCGGGCTGATTAGAGTGTTTCTTTCTCAGGATGGAGTAGACAATACAAAGCGTGTGATAACACGCTCAAGRTATGTCTCAGATCCCCACCAGCAGCCCTGTGAATGAATGGCACATTTCCTATCACGGCTTTCGCAGTCCGAGGCTGATAAGAAACGTCTAGTGCAGCAGAGCGTGTTTGTGCGAGATCCTTGAATACACCTTTGGAAAACCTCGATCTTCTCTCAGGCAACAAAAACATAAGAAGTTCAATGAGAGGAAGCAGTTCCCTCTGAATTTTTAGCTTGTAAATTTGCTGGTTTATTTGATTTTATTTTTCATAGTAGATAATTATATTCTCCAGTTCATATGACGGCAGGAGGACAGGAAGAAAGAGGATCTTTCCCTTATGTTTTGATCCGGAGAAGTGAAATGTTTGCTCTCCAAGTGGGTACAATGTCTTTTTTGTGCTTTAAAATTTGATTGACACTGGCAAAAGGGACATATTATGCACATAGCACATGTAGCCCTTCATATCCTGCTCGAAGTGTGAGCTGAAGCTGTTAATCTCACCATTTCCTATGCTCAGCACCGTGTGCCAAGATGTTCAGAAATAGCTAGGGATTTGGGATGCCTTAGCTATTGGGTGTCCAGCTAAAGAAACTTCTAAAGGTCTTGGTTTTCAGAAAGCTTTGAATAGCCGTCCTTTGAAAATGAGGCTTGTAGAACGTCTGTTAGCAAGCGATTAGACTCAGTCCTTGGAGGTCTTCATGGAGTAGACATTTTCACAGTTGCAGGTTGGGCTTGGTAGAGCATCACTGGCATCCTAAGATGGTCTTCCAGAGTCATGCTGTGACAAAGGCGGCGGGGTTCGGCTGCAACTGTTACCTGCYGTGTTGTGCTGCTTTAGTTTTCCTTGGACTTGTACTTGGCTGGCACGAGCAAAGGGCAGATTATCCCCTTGGGATAAAATTTGTGATCTTTAAACGTAAAACAAGGAGAAAAGAGGTATCCCAATATATGTTCAGTAGGATTCAAAACAAGTATGCCAAAGCTGTAATCGATCTTCATGCTGTAAGTTTTAGAGACAGAGGAGTGATGCCTCTGCTGTGTATTAAATTTGCAAACATCAAGTTTAATAGAAATGTCAAATTCATCTTGCTCTAACTGGTGTTCCCCAACACCAGTCCCGTTCCTACCCTACCCTTCCCTATCCTACCCTATCCTATCCTATGCCTGTCCTCATCTCTATAGCCTCACAGCACCTTCTAGAAGTGCTGGTTGGACATGTTTCATAGATGAACTCTAAGGTCAAACCACCAGAGAATAAACAATACACGGAACAGAACCAGCGTGTACCAGCTTGTCTTAGTGGTGCAAAGCTGAATAATACCCGGGTAAACACGGCAAAAGTAGCTATTGACAAATTGGCCACTCAAGAACTCAGTGACCTCTGAAATGCTGGAGCCCTGCCAAAGTCCAGCAATGGCAAAGAATATGATGAACCACATATGTTTGAGAGTGAAGACGTGGAGAGAGATATAAATTACATCCCAGATTTTGCAATGTCCTACAGCTAACACCTCTATTATCTACAGTGGTGTGTATATAGGATACAATTACACACACTTAATCTGAGGAATAAATATGTCAAGGGAAAGCCAGTTTTCATCTCTCTGCTTCCAAAGCTTCTTTCATTCTTTTAAAAATAATATAATTCAAAATAATAAAATCTGCTCTTCAGGATGTCTGCAGCCAGTTTGGCAGGTTCAAAAGATAATCCTTCACACCTTTTGGCTTTAAATAAATCACTTTCTGTGTAGAGAAGAAAAGCAGCCCAGACTCTTTTTCTTCCTTTGAGGAACCAACCCTATGCAGTACCTCCCAGCTATGTAAATGCTGTGGTCATCATGCAAACACATTTCTCCATTGAGCAGGTGTCTAACATATTTTCTTCAGTCTCAGGGACCGCAGGAATAGGGTTTGTCCATTCTGCGTGATTTGAAATAGCCAGTCTATTAATCCTTTGCAAACTCTTCGTAAAGGCAGAGAAAGGATGCCTGTACATGCAAATAAGCACTGTTGGTTTTGCTTACAGAGGTATGCAGCTCGCCTTAACGATCTCATGTAACATGGAGGCCTTGAATTTTTCCTTTCCATATTCTGTTTCCAGACTTTCCACTGCCCTTCTCCCCCTGAAAGCTGTCTTGCAGGTAGGGTTACTCATGAAAGGTAGGGGTGCTCCTTACCTCCCATCTTCACAGGGCTCACAGTCTGGTGATGCATGGTTGGTAGCAATTGCTCCTGTGAATATTGAATGCCTGCAACATGAGCCAAGTCCTGAGCACCGCTGGAGAGCCTGGAGTCTTTTCCTCCCAACAGCGATGGATGGGGGGAACAATCTGAAATGTTAGAAGATGCAGAGGTCTTACATGCATTTCTCAGGGAATAATACCTGTTGGGTTTTTTTTAATCTCCATCGCTATCTTCAGTGGGAAAAAGCAAGATGCTTCTGTATTCAGAACAGCAAATTTTTGGTCCTGGGAAGATGCATGGCATGATGATGACAGTAGTGGTTATGAATAAGGTTCTTGGTAGGGAGAACTATGAAAACGGGAGGAGGCTCTGCCTTGGTCCRGCTGAGGTTTCTAAAAGATGATTTCATGACCTCCCCTGTGCCAAGACCAGCCGAAAGAACAAGTCATGCTTACGCGTTACGCAGACCATATGCCACCAATTTTTTTCTCTGAAACACAGACAAAATCTTTCACTGGTTAGATGGAGGTGTGTGAATAACGCATTTTACCAATACCAATACTTCATGTCTAGAGCAAAAAATAGATACCTTGTAAAGCAACTCCTCTAAAGATTTATTAAACACCTGCTCTTACTCCCTGCTTGATCTTTGGCTCAGGCCTGCACTGAATAGCCATTGATTCTGCTTTTAAACACAATATTGCATATTTTAAAAAAATTTAGTCCTCCAAAATGAAAAAATCTTTTCCTCTTAAAAAACAGGATATTTATTCTCCTGCTCTTGTGCGAACATGTGGCTGCTTCTTTCCGTGTCCTCACTTCTGGCCAGCTGCAGTTCACTTTCTCTGCTGAAATGGGGTGAAAGAGTGGCTCTTCAGTGAGATGTTTTTAAAAGGTGGTTTGCAAGCCCACTGCTAAAAGCTCGTCTTCCGCCCACCGCCGTGCATGTCCTGTGGAGCCCTGCGTCCTCCTTCACAGCTTAGCTGTGGCTGCATGGCTGCTAATCTCATCTTCTCGCCTGCCCTGGGGGGCTAAACCATTTGACCTGTGACCTCCAGCTGATCTGAAACCTCCATCAATCCTTCTGAAAAGTTTTACTAGAATCAGGGTTTCCAAATGACCCTTTGCATAGTTCCTAAAAGGAAAAAAAAAAAAACCCAACCCACTCAAAAAAACCCAGCCCTGTGCTGTTTTCTGTTGTTTTAGCAGAAACCAAACATAACTCATAAAAACACAGGCAAGAAAAATAGAGCATGCTGGTTGCCAGAAAAACAGATTGTAACAGAACATAGAGGGGCCTCTCACAGGGAGGAGGCAGGGAAGAAACACCTGTGATTTCCATTGAAAATCCCCTGATATCTACATTCCCCCCGTTCTGCTCCAATAAAAGCTCTCGTGTGCTCTATCTCTGACCCCAGGGCAAGGTCTCGATGTGAAGAGGTCCCTCCTTGTTGGGCCGCTCGGACGCAGCCCCAAGCGCTGGACCAGTGAATCACAGCGCGCAGCTGAGGAGCACAGAGCGTGCCTGCCAATTGTCCTCGTGTCATTGCTATGGTTATCTTAAAGTGCTCTGCAGATGTTTGCCTGCTTAAAAAACAAAAGAAAAGAAAAAGAAGTGAAGAGAGGGGAAGATAAAAACAAAGCTTTAAATTCCCCCCCCCCCCGACTGTTATACCACAACTGCTAAAAACCTTGGACGAAGGCAGAGCTGTTGTTGCTGATTGGGTTTTGGACCGTGATGGTCCCTAGAGGCTCTGGTGGAGAGAAGATGCCCAGATGGCCCTGCTGAGCCGCAGGGACATGCCGAGCACGTGACAAGTGAGCAGGGAGCAGGGATGGTGCCCAGGACATGTGCACAGCGCTTGGATGGGCTCGCTTCTGCTTTGGCCCTTCCCAGAGCAGAGGGACATTCACAGGAGCTGTGTTCAGCCCTGCGACATCCCCTCCAAGCTAGCTGATAAATGTTTTTGCATATAATTTTCCTAAAACTCCTTTATTACAGTGTGAACTTTGGGCATTGAAATCAGTTAGGCACAGGYGACTGAAATAGGTACCTGTACACCACATCATGGGCACAAATCCTCCTGGAAGCTCTCCAAAATCAAGCTTCAGGATTAGGAAGTGTAACTGCACCAGAACGGCTCCTTGCTGGATAAATAGCTAACGCAGCTGCACTGCTTCCAGGATCCCTCTTAGGACTGTTGTGCAGTGTAGACATGCCCGTTGGGGTAATCACAGCACTGAGCTTTAGCACACAACTCAAATATCCAGTTTTCAGCATTGAGTCACGTAACCCCACCTGCAGGTGCTTTTGCAAACACCGTCTCTTAGTTGCCTGGTAATGTCTCACGTTCATGACTATCCTTCCCCAAATGCTCCTTGACCAAAACGCACAGGGACAGTGGGACTTGGAGAAGAGATCTGAGACTTAACATGGACCTGAACGTGGCATTTAAATATTTGTTGTGGTTGTTTTACAACTTTTTCAGACTTGGTGTTTATAGGAGGCAGGAAGATAAATGATGGGAGAGATAAGCGCTGTGGATGTAATTTGGATGAACAGGCGGATGTATCAAACAGGCCCTTAAGGAACTGCTTCACGTTACAACTGCTGCAGCACTTGCAAGGGTATGTCCAAATGCCGTGCACGGACATTACGAGAGTGTCCAGCTCTCCTGGAATCAACAGGAGATTTTTTCCATCAACTTATAAGCCCTGAATCACATTAGAAATGAGTGTGCACGTCCTCAGCAGCAGCACCAGCACACCGGGCTTGGGGGTGTTACAACAGGACATGATTCACTAGCCATATGGTGAAGGGGCTGTCCCTAAACCACACAGAAAGAGAAACAGCCTGGGGAGAAAGCTCCCTCTGTTATTTCATGGGTGGTAGGTTCAAGCGCTCAGTGTTTTCAAGAACATTCTGTGAGGCTGGGGTGGCTAAATGTAGTTTCAAAATAATACAATTTCCTTTGCAAAATGGGGTGAAAAATCCTTACTAGGAAAGCAGAGCCCAACTCAGAGTTGAATAGAAAATAGTCTTGCTATAAAAAGCACCATTGCCTCTCTCTGGAACATAACCCCATGCACATAAAGAGCTCAATTCAGCAATACATGCAGTGCTTCGCTGACCTGGGGTCTCCAAATTGTTTGCCTTGCTGCAGGACAGGAAGAGAGGCATGGCTTGAAACTATTTGACAAGTCCTTTCTTTGGAGCTGCCTGATTTACCTTCCGAAGGGCAAAAGAGGGAGCTCATGCTACAACAAGAAGACAAACTATGCAATAGATAAGACTTTCTTCTCAGGACAAGGAAGATCCCAAGAGCTCTGGCACCTGAAACTTCCCTGGTCTGGTCAGAGCTACCTGAGCATCTCCACAGCTGAGGGGGGTTTCCATTGAAACAAATCTCTTTGAACAACCAAAGGCTGCGTGAAAAATTGCCAATTTTATTAGAATTTCTTGATTTGGGGTAGTCTTTGAAGTTTATCAACTCAYTGAAGATGCACAGCAGTATTTTTATTTCCTCCTTTCCTTCTCTTATCCTTCTCCCCCTACATGAAAAACACCAACAAACACCAACCCAGCTGACGGAAAGAAATGGGCTTCAGGCAAGAGGAGAAATCAGGAAACATTTTGGAAAGTACTTCAGTAAACATTGACTACAACACTGAGGAGGTGGGTTTCTTCGCATCTTGGAGTGGAGGAAGTCTCTCTGATACACTCTATTAAATGATTTCCCATTTTTTGCACACGCCATATCTTTCTCCCATTTTAACTGGAGCCGTGGCTTTGCAAACAGGTGCCAGGCATGTGTTGAGCTGGTCTTTTCCCCCTGATGTTTGAATGCCCCATGTGCGATGCCTGGCCGTGCTACCTCCAAGGCACCACACAGCCTCAGCTGTGGCACGGGGATGTGCTGGGGGACCTCTCCTGGGTGGCATTGCAACCAGGGTACTTGTCCCATTTCCAAATCCACTCTTGATTTCTTTTTGGGGTTTTGCTCAGTGCTACAGAGTGTGACATCTTCAGGCTGTGTCCAAGACAGACCAAATTAAAAATGACCCTGTACAGATTTAAAAAGAGGAAACTTGAATCAACACCAAAAAATGCATGTCCTGGTAGTATTCTTGGTAAATGATGTGTATAAGAGAGCTGGCTGTGTGGTCAATGCAATACTCGTGCTGCCTCGGAGTTAGACAGCACAGCCTGTCTCTGAAGCTTGCAGAGATGTGGTGCGGCCAGAGCCCCCCAGCTTGTGCTTCTGCATTCGAGCTGATGTTACCACTAGCTAGTCATTTCGGTTTGGTTCTCCATCTGAGGAGATCACTGTCTAAAGAGGGATAAAGGGTTCTTTTCTTCTGGGTAACATCTGAAGTCACAGCCTGGGCTTTGGTAACAGGATACTGGTGGCTTCAGTTCTTCCGATAAGGGGGAATGCTTCTTTTCCTTGTTGTTGTTAATCCTGGGAGTGGAGATCAGTTGCAGTGCAGGTGTCTGATTTTCATTAAAATTGCAAATTGGACTGGATGCTTGATCAGATAACAAAGACATCATTGAAACCATGTGTCTTCCTTCAGGAGCAGAACAGGGGACAAGACAAAGAATTTCCCAGTGTGTGTCCACTTGTGCATATTTACTGCAGAGAGCGAGTCTTAATACTTTGGTCATGCGTGAATAAATAGCTTCTAAGAAATGCCAACCCTATCAAACTTGCTGCAGCTTTGGAACAGCTTTTGAGTTGAATAGAAGAACTACAGTACTAGCCCTTTGGGGAAAATACAGGCTGTTCTCAAAGGAAATCAATTAACTGTAGCATCTCTTTGGACCCAATTCGGCAGATCTTCCTTTTTTATCAAAGCACTTAACTGTTTTCTTAGCTTTAAGTATGAGCTTAAGTGCTTTGATGAACAAGGATGGACTTTCACACATGCTGCTGTCCTCTCCAGAATCAAGACCACGTGTTTTTTACTATGGGAAAGAGAACGAGTTAGACAGAGAGGTCCAACCAGTCATTCTGTTTGGAAATCATATGCAAAAAGCTTGCCTGGAGTAGGAAAGAGGGGGGCTGATGGCATATACATGATGCTTGGAAAGGAAGTTCCCATGTGATATCCTCTTGGCAGCCAAACAAAGTGATTCTGAAGCAAACAAACACACAAACATTGCCTTTTCCTAAGATAGCACCTTCTGACAGATGTCACTGCATTTATATGTCTTAATCATGTCTTTTTTAAAATCGTTGTCCTCTCCTCCTCTTCTTTGTATCAAAATACCTATGAACTTCCCTTAGTAATGATGAAGGGAGCAGCTAAACAAAGTTTCATCCGACCCAAACTATTAGCTAGCAGGTATCTAGGATAGGTTCATTTTAATCCTTTAAACACTCCAGAAACCACGATGAATGAGAAAGGTGCGGAGCCATGCCTACACACAGATGTGCATTTCTGTCTAAACTCTGTGAGACAGGGAGTTTTCAGCTGTGATCTGTTTGGCTGGTGTTTGCAAAGCTTTTGAAGAGGATGTATTTAAAATGGTGCACATTAAATGGGTACTCAGCATTAGAGGATGCCTGAATGATCTTATCTTGGCCATCGGTAGGGTTAGATGCAGCCACAACATGATGCTTACCCATTTAGGGATGAAAGAAACTCTGTTCCTGGTGCAGAGGAGCAAGGATTGCCATGTTAAAAATGTCTTATCTGGAGGCTCTTTACCAAGTCTGCTCTGCTCCATGGTAAATGTTGCAGGAGGAATTCCTCAGGGAGTTTAGACAGGTCATAGCTTGGGAGGGAAAATAATTCTTGACTTTTACAACAAGACAGTAATGAGAAGTTCATCATGCTTTTCACACACAGTGAGCAACTCAACTTTTAAAGTATAATTTGTTGTCCTGGTGTCCTTGAGTAAAACATTCTCAGCCATGGCTGTCTCCAACACAAGTCCCATCTCATTTGTGAGGCAGCTTGGTTTGCTCGGATGAAGGACACAATATGGGTGGTGCTTGCCCTCGTGGCTCTGGTCATGGGAACAAAGTCTTGCAGGGGCAGTTAGCTGTGATGTGCCGAGTCAGCTGTGCCTCGGGATACCCTGGGTGTACACTCTGAATGCTGGTAAAATGGGCAAATTCAGATCAACTGTGCAACTCTGAGAAAGAGCTGAACTTCTTACCCCCAAAATGCTGTGAAAAGCCTATGAAAGGCTGTGAAACATTTTGTTTTCCAAGGAGCAGGCATTATTTAAATATTACAGAAATATGCAAGGAATTTCTTTGGGACTAGGACACACAATATAGACATACAAACTGATTGCTCTGACAGCTTCCCATGCAATAAGCACTCTGCATTTACTGTTCACTTTCATCCCTTGGTAAATGGGAGGTAATTTGAAGATATTTTCATTCCTCTCAGCGCATCACTTGGGATATCTGTAGAATCACTCAGCGTCACGATTCCAAGAAATCTGCCAGGATTATGTTCTGAAGTTTGCTTTGGATAAAAAAGGACTCAAAAGGTCATAGATTATCCCAGGACATATCAAAACATGCATTAAAAATTTCCATGTTCTTCAACTCGTGGTAAAAGTCAGCCACATTCACTCAGTTTTGTTCAAGTTTAAACTCGAGGGACCTTATCTCTGCTTGCCAGTGTGTCAGTGCCTTGAGAGAGGAGGTGGAAGCTGCTTGCTGGACTCTGCCTGTGTTCTGTCGGAGGGGAAGCGAGTGCTGGAACAGGCGGGGGGAGCGTTTGGACTATAAAGCATGGGAAACCACTGGCCCAAAATAGAACTATGTAGAGTTACAGTGTTAATTAGTGCAGAGGAGCTGCTATTTGGGCATCATTTATAACCTTCTCTTATGGCAGTGGAAATCTGGCAGGAAATTGCTTCGTGCGTGGATAAGTCAGACGTGCCGCGAGCCCCAGTCCAGGAGAGCAGGTGGTTTTCAAGGACAGCAGTCATCCAGAAGCTGAACTTTGGGAAGCAGCTGCTATCATCGCTGTGGGGAAAACGCGGTTTGCTCCAGCTCTACTTTACATATCGCCTAAAGGGATGAACATTGCAGCAGAGCCAACATCACCATCTTCGCCTTTTGCTTTAACTTAATGGGACTTCCAGCCTCTTCAACACGCAACAGATCACCGAAGGACATTGCTGGTTTCCTTGCTGCCACCTCCTCTTACTAGCTCTTATATTGGCAATAACCTCTTTTCACCAGTAAGGTGAAGGTGATGCATGGTGGCACACCGTGGCATGAAGACACTCCTGTTGTACCTACCAAGTTGGTGTCAGAGGGTACCAGCACAGAAATAGATGTCGCAGCACGTTGTGTGCTGACCACTCATTTAATTGCATCTGTAAACCCTGTCCACCTCTCTGTTTCAGACATGTTGTCAGAGGATCATTTCTAATCACAGAAGAATGGTGTAGAGGGGAAGATGAAATCATCACTGGGCAGGAGGTTCCAACAGTGACAAGATCAGTCAAAGCCCCTTGGCCAAAACTATCTAATAAAGAGAAGTGGGCCAGAACGCCAACATCGGTGACCCTGAGATTGTTTTGTTTTTTTATCAGCTTAAATAATCTTATCTGGCAACTCTGCTCTAAACAAAAGCAGGGTTTTCATGGCCATCCTCAATGCTTTTGCCTGCGCTACAGTGGCAAGCCATGTTTCAGAGGGTCAGTAATGGAAAACAGATGTTTAAATGTGTACAACAAGAAGCAAAAAAGCAAATACTGCAAGCACAAAGTCTGACATGAAAAGGAGGGTATCTCTGAATTGCAATAATAAAAGACCCACGTTCATGAAACACAGGATTAGATAAACTGCTATTTTTCAATTGTTGTGCACAGCTGCTTTCACGGCTATAAAACCTCAGTCCTTGTAATATATCTGAATCAGAACCTTATTTTAGCATAGCCTGCTCCTAGTTCATACAGGGATAAACTACTGCACAAGTAGTGTTGCAGGAAAGTGCTATGCTGCCAAACAGACAATACAAGATTAATTATTTGCCCAGCACACTGCTGCCAGGCTATGAAAAATGCTTCTATGTATTCTTTTAATTAAGAAGAGATACTTGCACTGAGTAATGAAGAGACCTACTTTGAAATCGGAGAGATTCCAATATTTCAAAATTAGTTTTCATTCCAAATTGGATTTCTAAAACATGCCTATTCAGAAAGTTTTTTTAGTAGTGTCAAAATATTATGCAATTCAAAATATGTATCTCCTGCAATATTTAAGCCATCGATGAACATTTAGAAATTATTACCATGAAAAAGAATCCAAGTGAATAAAGTTTCTTTTCCTTTAAACATCAGTATACCCTCCTGAAGTGCATTACTTTGGACATGCTTCATTTTTGCATAGAAAACTATTTCATTTTTTTTTTTTACACCAACAGTAGCAATATCTATATGAGCTTCAGATTTATTTCTCCTCATCAAAGGAATGTGATGTGAAACATGAAATTAAGCGATTTCCTAAAATTGTTTTTATGGGATGCATATAAACACACAGAACTACAGCGAGATGGTTAAAAGAAATATTGGAATCGCTGTATTTGAAATGATAAAGATCATCTTGTTCTTTTTCAGCCCATCTCCCTGCTATTCTTGGATGAGGAATAAACGGTCTCAAAGTAAATGTTGCATTGAAATCCATTGAGAAAAAATTAAACTTTTATATTATTTACTGGGAAAAATGATGATTCTGCGAGCTGACGTTAAGGGACAGATTTTCAACATTATTCACCCATTGAAAATAGCTCCTATTGTTCCCAAGTTCAAAAGCCTCTCTGGTTATTGCAACTTTGTCCTAAATATGTAGCTGAACAGTTGGGCTCAGACTCTTAAAACGCATTTGCAAAAACATGTGACTTGCCCATGCAGTTACCGCCCGGCGCATGCAGGGATGCTGCTCGTACCCTCCAGCGATGCCGCAGACACTGGATTTGTACTTGCATTTAACAGGACCATGGTTTTGGCTGCAGCAAGAGCACAGAGAGGTTTTATGAACCCTCTTTTCTTCACCGAAAGCGGGACCTTGGCATTTTACCATACTTCTGATGAGCGTATCAAAAGAAATGTAGCTGTTTTGTCGGATCAGCCAGTGGTAGATATATTTTTTGCTTTGGGGGCTTACCAGGAGACTAAAAGTCTCCTCTAGGTTGAGTGATGCTCTGTAGCTTGGGCACTGGGTCTTCCTACTAGGTCTTGTTGGAGGCGTCCTTCCCCCCAGACCACGTCTTATCTCCATGCTCCGCGTCGGCGTAGGTCAGGCAACAGGGTTTTGTCATGGGGAAGCTGCTGTGGGATTGCAGCCTTTATTGAGACAGCACAAGCTGTGATCACCTGAGAGGCTGTGTCCCCAAACAGGAGCAAACCCCCTCCCCAGCRTGGGGCTGGGGGGCTGGAAGAGCCCCTGACCCGCGTCAAAGGATGCGCRGGAGGCAGCGAGAGCCGCAGCTGTGGCCAGCGATCATCAGACCCCGGTAAAATTTCACACATGATTTCTCTGTGAAACTGAAGCAAGATAAACAGGATTTGGTATGAATTTAAACATAACACTGGTTATATTATTTGGGAACAAAACAGTTGCATAACCCTGTGGAAAACAGCACAGCTGTTCAGGCTGGACAGGCATGCCAAGAGCCGCGTCCTCCTCCCTACCAGAGGTACGCGCCTGCAGTTAGGTTTCCTTTCCCCCTCCCGCACGGTGACACTCGCTCCCTGTCCCGGGGGTCCCGGGCAAACCTGCTAGACCCCTCCTTTCTGGTTTCAGAAGTCATCTACAAATAAATGCTTAAAAGACATGAAATGGATCCCCTCTGCTGCAGAGCCCCTGCTTGTTGAACTGAACCCGGGGGGGGCTGGGTCTGCGCTGCCCCTTGCCTCCCTCCTTGCTCTCGGCCTGCGATAAATGCACACAGCATGAAAATCCGATTTGCTGTGAGATTAGGGGAGCATAATCTCATTAACGATGACAAGCTCCACTGGCCCGCTCTGCCGCCCACTACATATCCCCGCACAGCAAGCAGGGGCTTTGATTAACAGCTTGCTGCAAAGATAATGATCCCGCCAGCTATGCTGGCATTGCAGGGAGATGCACCCTGGCCGGAGCCTTAGGAGCTGGACATCAGCACAATCCCACAGGGAGCAAAGGGAGTGGATCATGCTGGATCCAACCCAGTGAGTTGGTAGGTAGTTAGTGAGCACCCAGCGTGGCCAGGGTATCGGGAGGGTACCACACCCTTTTCGTGCCACCTCTGCTGCACCTGCCAACACCATGCTGCTCTCACCGGTGGGTCTGAGCTATACCTTCGCAATGTGGCATCAAAAATAATGTGTTTTTAGGGCTGTCGTGAAACACACAGCTTGTATAAATTAGGGCTACCTGAGCAGGTAATGCAGCACAGCAAGAGCGGCTTGGTAGGCTGAAGCCATCAGGGCTGGGGCTGCCAGGTCTACCTGTGTGTGGTGTGATGGTTGATTTAGGACTAGATTTGGTCTGGTCCCCTGGACCCAGTGTTCCCATAAGTGGTAGAGGTCTCTGAAGGACCAGTCACTGGTTAACCCCCATCCTGGGGGACGCTTATGGTCAGGTTTCCTCTAAATGGACCCCAGTTTTCATTCACCAAAGCTGCTCTGCAATGTGACAGTCTGCATGGGAAGGAAGGGTGATTGGAGACCTTCCCAATCCTAGACTGACACTGTCAAACCTCTCCAGCTCACTTATCTCAAAGGGGTCTTTCTACCATTGATGCTAGCTGGCATGCCTGCATCTCTGTGTGCAGAACACTTTCCAAAATATCCCATAGTGTTTTCCTATTATTTTCCTCTCCTTTTATTTTTATGTGCTAAAATTAAAATCTGGAAGGCAAATAGCTCTGATTTGCATATGCAAAAGGAAGATTAACATGCTAATGATTACATGCGAATGGTGCAGGCACTGATTCTTACAGGAAAATGCTTGGGAAGGAAAGCCAGGACCCAAACCGTGTGGCAGGTATTACAGGCAAACAGCTCTCTCAGTGACAACAAAAAGAGAATGCTAATCCTGCAGGTTTTCTGGGAGTTCAATTTTATTCACATTCCTTCCCTGGGCATTAGATAGAAATCCTTCTTTAATTAAAAACTGGTCCCAGTCCCCCAGTGCAGCAGATGCTGAGCTGGGCAGTGCTGGGCCATGCTCTGTGCTGTGCTGTGCATCCTGCTGTGCGCTGCGGTGCCCATCCTCCCATTTCCATGAGTCCCACTAATCTCGCCTCAAGTGCCAGCCTCGTGCAGACATTTCAGGACAGGTTGTGGATTCCCCCACATAGATGAGGAAAAAAGCAAACAGGACATTTTCCAAGGTGAACGCATGGTCCCCGAGCCGCTGAGGGTGCCCCTGCACGCTGCACGCAGCCGCGGCATCTGCGGTCCGATGCTCTGCGTTATTTCTTCTCATAAAAGTCACTCAAATACTTCCCTGAAATGCAAAATATTTTGGAAGCTAAAGATAGTTCAGGCAGGAAAGGCAGACATCTAACTGACACTGAGCAAATAAATACAAGTTATGAAGAATTCTTAGTGAAAATAAAACCCTGGAGGAATGGAGCTCGTTACTGAAAACAGGGCGGGAGGCTGGGACAATGGCAGGCTCCACTGATAACTATTGGCTCCATCCACAGGATCCCTTTTGGGGCTGGGGAGCATCCACAGTTTCTGTTAATGACACTGAAACATGCTGCAGGTGAAGGAAATTGCAATACTGTCATATGTTGCAATGTACCTGGTCTTGGCGTAACTTGTGAGCAACGCTGGTGGCTTCCACCGAGCAGCGTGCATGGCCCGTGGTCTGCAGCAGTACCCTGAACTGGGTGAACTGGAGTTTTGCCTTCGATTCCCTCCCAGTCAAGCATTTTTGGCTGCAGATGGAGCTCAAGTTTGTTTCACAGCCAAGACAAGCTGTGGGGCACATCTCTTCCCAGGACATCATCGGGGTCACTTTTTGGTCAGGTTGCTCCTAAAGACTGGCCCAGCCCTTAGGAGCGTCGCTGCTGTTAAACGTGCTCCTGCTGTTGCTTTTCCCAACAGAACCAGCCTTGAGGCACTGCCTTCAGGTGCCAAAATTCCTGGGCTTCAAGGGAGAACACAGTGGGGAGAAAATGTACTCTACCCAGGGAATGCATTTCTCTTCAGTATCTTTCCTGGCTTGCTCTGTCCTCTAGATTTCAGTGACTGCAAGCGCTGGTAACAGGGACTGATGTCCTTTCTTTAAGCCTTAATGCTGTTGAGTGAGGATGAAAYAGAATCAAGTGGAATTCCAGGAAAAAATAATACCATTTGCAGAAATTACCCTTCTTTTAAACATACAAGCTTTTGTGTGTGTGTGTATGTCATTACCTTTATCTACTTCTAACAGAGACTGCATTGGATTGCTGCTGTTGTCAGCTGTTGTTGGTGGTAGGACATTGGTGCTAAAGAGAAGTTACTGCTAGAGATACTTTTATTGGGTTTTATGTGTTTAAGAAAACTGTCATTACACAGAGTGATTTTCAAGGGGTACAAAGCAGAAACTGCAGAAGAGGCACTGAAGTGTTAGCAGAATCATCTTCGACATCTTCACTTCCCAGCAAAATGTCAGTTATTGCTGGCATTTGACATGAAAACTGTAGTTGGATATGTAAATACAATATCAGATAAATAGACCAGAAGAGGATTGAGAAAGGATACTAAAGGCCCAGGAGTGGTTTTGCAGAGTGGGCATCCTCTTGTCTGACCTTTCAATTGCGAGGTAGTTTGGTCTTGTGGGTTGAAGCCTCATTCTTTCATGAGATCGTTGTTGAGTTCCCCGCCGTGAGGCTAATTTCCTTGGCTCAAGGGGGTCAAAAGCACTGACTGTTGCTTGCAGGGATATATCCATGGAAGTGTCAAGCTAAAAGCCTGTTTCCACTGACAGTGCAGTCAAGGCGGTTTCCCATTGCATGATGCTGGGGCACTGTGCTGAGCCTGGGGTGAATGGCTGCTCCCCTGGGATGGAGAGGCTGTCCTAGGGAACGAGGAAGGGCTCCTTTTTACAAAGAACTGATGAAATGATGTAAAAGACAGGCATAACCAGACGAGAAAAATTCTCTCCTAATTAACAGTGCCGATAGCCACCGTTGTTTTTATTTGCTGGGGCTGAACCAGGGCTATTTTGCAGAGAGTGGGAGTAAATCCCATATTGAAATACCACAATGAATATTAGCTATTAGAAATGCCTAGATAGAAACACTAGATACAGCCATAGCAATTAAGAGGAATATGCCAGAGATGATTTCACTGCTTGAGAAGCTAATGAGCTTGTTAGAGGAAGACACTATTATTAGCTCCTGCAGATACTTGCAGCCTGCCTTGCTCAATAAACTCCTGCTCACGGGGCTTGGTCTCCAGCGTGGTTTATTGCAGAGCATGGGGCCCACATGGTTTCCATCCCGTGACGCCATCCTGCAAAGCCTAGGCTGGCGTCCTGGGGGAAGTCAGCTGTGACGTGAGCCGTGCTGCAGGCTCCCAGGACACCTTAATGCACCCACTTCATCTCCTTTGGCTTCATCTTTCTGCATCTTTCACCTGGCACTATAGGGGCTGGGGGTTATCCTCAGCTACCCCCATGGGAAGATGTTGAGAAAAACCTACTGCAGTGGTTTAATTCCTTGTGCAACCCTGAGCTGCTGTTTAACAGGGCTGTGACACCAGCTGTTAATCCAGCCATTGCAGACCCCATAGCTTCCTCACTTTATATTGTGGTGAGTAGTAAGTGCGTCCTATGGCCATACTGAAGTCATGTCAGTGACTTGCAGGTTGGGCAAGTCCGTATGGGCGAGCAGCGCCATACAAGGGTCAGTCTCAGCTGGCAGACCCTGCCGGCCGACGGTCCTTCTGCAATCTTTGACCACGTTTGATTTCAGGGGGGGATGTACATAATGGCTCAGCTTGACTTGAAAGCCCCTGGATGCAAGATYGTTAGCCTTCTCGTTTGGACAAGGTAGGTTCGTTTTTCTTAATGCGGTCAATGTTGCTGGGCAGGGCAGCCAGGGAAATGAGATCAAAGTTTGCCCGATGCCTTTCAAAGCCAAGCGGCGTATCTTCTGATTGGGCTCTTAAATAAAAGCCACACAGCCACCCTTTGAAAGTGCACGGACCTGAGCGTAAACGTTGCATTATGCATGGGAAACACTGAGAGCAAATGCTTTTATCAGTGAGAGCGATCAGGACTGGCTATTAGCTTAACACAGCACTAAGAGGACAAAAATTGGGCCTGTTGATGCGGTTGAGAGAGGTTATGAGGTGTAATGAGTTTTCCTCTTGGAGGGGAAGGACTGGAGCAGGAACACGGGCAGCCTCCTCCATGGGCAGAAGAGGTGAAATGGGATCTCCAAAGAGGACTGGGATGCACAGCCCAGCCGGTGCAGCTCAGTTATCCCCAGCTCCATCAGGGCATGCACATCCTAAGTCTGCTGCTGCCTTGTTTCTGCAAGCAGCTTCAAAAGCAAATACGTGGTGCTCACACCAGCCTGGCAAGAGTCTCGCTCTGTGCCTTAATACGGCCAATACAGCAGAGTCTGAGCACCTCCGTACATAACAGAGGATGCTTCCAGCCCTTCGCAGGTCAAATAGTTTGTGTGAAATGGTTTGGCAGCAAAGGGAGCTCCAGCAGCTCTCGACGTTACGGGAACAGGAGAGAAGGTTGAGATATTGGGGTGAAATTGTGGACCTCTGGAGGCTCTTCTTGGCCCTGCTACAGACTTTCTGCCTGACATTTGCTCTACTGTTTTTTTGCTGAAGCACTGATTTTCATCTGCTGAAGATGTGGCCCTTCATATTTTCTGGTCTGGGTTCTCTCTTGGTAGATGGAAAATGCTTCCTTTTCTCTAAGGGGCTCTCGGGAAGCGTGTCTGTTCTCACCACTGAGGTGCTCGCAGACCGAGGTGATGAGAAACCTATAAAAACAAATCCAGCTCTCTCAGAACTGAAGAAAATGAAATGGGAAACAAATGTTCGCCCCAGATTAGAATAAGCGCAGAGGGATTGCTTGCTCCGTTGAAAAAAAAAAAAGAGTAATTCTGCACATTTTGGTCTCCATTTGGTGTCAAACTGCACAGCTGTGAGTACTCCAGGGTGAAATGACAACCCATCCCTGAGGTTGCTCTTACGAATACTGCGCCTTCAGAAAGACGACAGTTTTAAACAATTTGTTCCTAATTGAAAGAGGTCACATGAGACTGACTTTACAAAGTTTACATAACAAAGAGTAATTCTGTTAAGTAAAATGATTAATTCCTGTCATTGCACATCAAACRGCGCAGTTACAAAACAGTATTGTCTATGCTCGCATTGCATTGAAAGCCATTTTTTCTCCAGTTTCCCTTCCCATAACGCAACCTTTTGACAGAGCCTTAACTCTTTGGTGTTATTCAGCGGAGGAATTTGTGAATGGGAAGCGAGTAGGCTGCCATGGACGTGTGAGATACGTTATGCTGGTGTGGTGGCAGGCAAAAGACAACAGCTCTTTAGAGTGGTCCCAGCTTACCCAGGGACCCAGTGCGATGAGAAATGCTTGCCAGTACAATGCATTGGTTGTCGCCCTTCCTCGGCACAATGAGGCATTGAGGGAGAATCATAACCCCAAAATGGCAGATTTTTCCTTTGAAATGCTTCCACGGTGTGTTGCACGGACGTGTCAAGGACCCTGAACAGCAAATGGCTGAGTAATTTGGTGCTTGGATAGCCTGGGAGAACATGGGTATCTTCATGTCCATCACAATGTTTGCTTACCAGTCCATGGGGTAGCATGCTGGCTGTTCAGAGAGACTGAAAAACCTATGTGATAYGTGCAGATCTGACAGAAGGAGAACCTTTGGCTTTGGAGCAGTTCCCTGTTACTGCTATAGGGTCAGATTCAGCTTTGGAGGGGAGGCTGTATATCCCTGTGGCTGCAGGGAGACCAGATGCACTGGGGATAGAGGTCCTTTGCTGTCCTCAGGACAAACCTGCATCTGTGGGTGCTGGAAGACACCTTCCTGACTTGCTAAGCAAGGGGGTGGTGTTTGCCCCCACTGCTGATGGTGTTGCACTGGGGTGCACAGCTTTGCTGGAGAACCATGTTGCAGCTTGGGCTGGGGTTAAAGCCTGCTGCTGGATTTTAATATTATGTCTCACACACCATGAAGTTTTGTGGCACTCCTTTTCGTGCCTGCTTGTCCCTCTGCTCACCTTTTTATTGTCAAGACAGTCTCTTTCTTGCTTGGTCAGAGGCCATAACAGCCATAGAGAAACGAGGTGTTGAGACTGGAGAGGGTATAGGGGACAGAGGACACAAATTTGTGCTTAATCAGGCTATAGTTCTGCAGCCTCTGAAATTCCCTGTTTGTTCAAATAGTTTGGGATTTGCTTGTGTGTAAATCTACCTTTACCCAGGCTGTGGAGTATAAGTGACTTTCCTGTAAGAACTTATTCTTGCTCACTTATTCAATGTAGAGCGCTTATTTGCTCCCTTTGCATTTTTTCTCATTACAGTCCCTTTCCTTCCCTTTCTCCAGCCTCCCCTTGGGTCTCTCCTTCCTTGCCTGCATTTCAATTCAAAGCCCTGTTGGAGTTTTCCATTCTCTTCTAGGGCTGAGTCACTGACTTTTGTCAGCCTCCCACCATGGATGGCAAAGGGGAGGGGGAAGAGAAAGAAGAGACAGACAGAAATTGCTTCAACACCAGCCAAAAACTGCATAAAAAGGCCCAAATGTTATGGCATCTGAAATAAAATCAAGCACAAGGAAGCCCTGCCAAATCTCCCTTGAAATGCTGGAAATCTGGAAGTGTTCAGCACAGCTAAAGAGCAGCCTTCTAGCCTAAATGTCAGTGGAGGGGTCGGGGCGCGTATCCTGCTTTGCAGGTGGGACATCTGTGTTCTCGGTCCTTTCCATGCACAGCCAGGCTCTGCATCCCTTCCCTGTTGTGAGGGCATTTGTTCTGCAGAGAGATGATTCCGTGACTCTTGCTGCAGTTTGGTGGTCTGATAACCAACATGCAGTAGAGCTTCAGTTAATCTCCCAATGAGCACACGGCAGAGCAGTACAAAGGACCTCTGCACACCTAACTCACTCCCAGCCCCGGTCCTGCCCCTGGCACCCTGCTGGAGCCAAGGGCAAGAAAGGGTTGGGTCCCTAGTGCCGTCTTCAGCCTTGATCATGCAAAGACCAAGTTTTGGACTCTGACTTTCATAGGGTCCTCCCAACCTGTGCTCAGGCTGCCAGGCGTGCAATACAAATACATCCCTGCAATACAAATACATCACCTATACAAATCATCCAGTACCTCCTTTTTCCCACATTTTCATGGCAACGGATCTCGTTTCCAATTACTGAGAAATCTGCCAAGTCTCATTAATCTGTCTGGGATGATGGCAAGTTTCCCCATGTTGAAATCAGACTCCTTTTTCCAGTAGAAAGCTCTAGGCTCAGCATGGCACCCAGAGTCCCAGAGCCTTTCTGCTGGCCAAGGGCAGCTCTGCACCCCACTGAGCATCTCAACCATGGGTGCAATGAGCGCTCAGACTTTGAAATCCCCCCCCGCAGCCCCGCAGAACATCCGAAACTCCTGCAGCCAGGCCATTGCTTTCCCTGTTCAGGTGGAAATGAGGGACCAAAAATTTTTTCCTAGCTGAAGTGTCTACATCGAGAAGACCTTCTCTCTCCTGGTCTTTGCTTGGAGAGAGAAGGGTCGAGTTGCTCCACAAGGACATTTGAGCTAGATTTTGTCCCTGCCTTTGATTATCTTCTGGAAGAGCCTGTTTTTCTCCACTGACTATGAGTACTAATCTTCTCACCACCATGCCTCCTACATTAAACACCAACCCCCTCTGCACCCACCAACCTTGCAACGTCTTTCCAAGGCCCCGTGACAGACCTTGCAAGGTTTGCTCTCATGGCACTCGGCTCTGAAAGCTTGCAGAGAGTAGGTGAAGGTTCATTTCGCTATATACCCACTAAAATCTACTTTTGCCATAAAAGGCTATCACTGACAAGTCCCAGGCATTTTCTACACCTCTTGCTATAAATCTAAGCAGTTTTAACTGTATTTACTTATTTATTTGTGCTACCAGCTAATCTGTTCTGTTGGGAAAGCAGATTTTGTATTGTTTGTCATTTCAGAGACATTTTTCCATCTCTTTCATGTGCTAAATCACAAGCTCTCTAATGTTGCAATCCATTTTTCTCCCTAAAAGTGTTTAATAATGATAGATTAAATTGGCCCTTCTGATAGATTAGATAGGTTTTTAGTTTTGGCCTTTGATGAAATTACAAGGGAGAGCACGAGGCAAGTAGTAAAAAATGTCCTCGTAAGGAAAGGTTTGACTTCTTATCTTCATAGATTAGCACCCTGCCTCTGCAAACAGCTTCAAGAAAGCTTAATGAGTCTATGGGGACTGGCTGTTATCGAGAATAGTTGCTCTCCGGGGACTTGAAGGGCAAGGAGCAGCCACTTTGATTTAATGAGTAAAAATATACTGTGCTGCCCACTGCAAGGGCCATTAAACAAAGGAGGCCATGGGCTTTCTTACTGCTGCACATACATTGTCTTCTCTCTCTGTCTCTCATGTACATTTACTTTAAAACATTTTGAGAAATCCCAGTACAGCCAGTGTAATCAGGATGCGTAAAAGCTGGTGGTTTAAGCACTTGGTTCTGTCCACGGCTGGGTCCAGCCAGCCAGGAAAGGGATGACAAGACCTGGAGTCTGGGACAGGACATGCATTGGCAAACCAGTGTGATTTCCATCTAATAAAGACAAGTCTGAGGACATCGTCTGTCCATCTGCACCTTTCCCATGATATATATATTCATGGCAGACCAACATGGGCTCTCACTGTCTCCATGAGCTGGGTAGAAATTTTAGGAGCTTGGAGATGAACACACCCAAGTACACCTTACTGTTGCACCCATGCCTGTGACGAGCTGTGCTCCGTAGCTGTCACTAGTATGAAATATCCACCAGAAGGATACCAAGTGGATGGGAAAGATGGAAACCGAAGCCCTTAATGTCCTTTTCAGTTGCAAATGTGTTGGAAGGGACTTAGAGAAAAAGTTCTTGCAGAGAGTCTATGATGCACAAAATATTCTCTGAGAATGACACCKGTCAAGTGTTTCCAGGAGGAGCAGGGATGTATGTATTGAGCTTGTAGAAGCTGCGGGTGAGGCACCATCTAGAGCAGAGCATATGATTTTGGTTGCCCACATTCAAAGACTTGTAGCTGAAACGGATGCATGGGAAAGCTGCATGAAGGTGAGGCAATGGGGAGTCTGTCAGAGAAGAAGCTAAACCAGCTTGTTTAGTCTGGCAAAGATGAAGGGTGAGAGGGTGGTCTCTGTAAATATACATTTGCAAAGCAAGGCCCCATATTTATTTATTTTTTCATTAGATCAGTTTTAAAAATGGGAAACCTGACTTTGTTTTTTGAAAAATAAATGCATTAGAGTTCACAGTCATTTCCACATCTCAGAATCCTGAAATTGCTCCGTTTTATAGACATTTTCAAGTGTTCCCTCTTTACTTTTATCTTGTTTTCCAGAGGGCTGAGTTCACAGGTAGCAGGAGGTGGTGGAGGGACTGGAGAGGTGGGTCCTGCCAAGGAGGACCTGTACCTACAGGAGCTGTGTGGGAAGGCACGCAGTCTCCAGGTGCAGCCTCCGTATCTCATGGTTGTGCTTCATGGTTGTGTTTGCTCCTTGATAGCCATATGGACAAGTGAGCCCATCTCCCCGAGGCCAAAATCCCTGAGGCAGCCTCATCTCAGCAGACAAAGAGATGGAGGTTTGGTCACTCATGGGAATCTGGCTGTTTCCAGGCCAAAGGAGGACGTTATCCTTCTGTGTGGACTTTTCTGATCACCAAATCTGTCCATTGCTTCCTCCTGCAGCAAGAGCATCACAGGGAATATCTTATGGCAGTTCCACCACAGACTACTGCTTTTATTTTTAATTAACTCAGAATGTTCTCTTTTCAATGAATCAAAGCCAAAAGGACGTCCTGGGCCTTTGCATTGTGGCTCAGTGCCTTAAGGAACGTCCGGTCTCGGAGGGGCTGCAGGACTCCCTTCCCTATAGGGGAGGGGCCCGGTTTTCATCTGTCTGTGTGGTGCGGTGCCCTATAGAAGTGCCATAGCCCCAGGGACCTTATATAGGGCTGAGCTGGGCACAGAGCTGCAAACCCCATAGGGGAGCTTTATAGGGGAGTGCTGGGATGTTGAAAGGACTCTCACAAAGCACAGTAGGTGACTTTGCTGAGCGAAGACGCCACCTCCCCGCCTTGGGAATGCCAGCGTTTGGTTTTTTTTGACCAAAATAAAGAAAAGATCAGTGTGAAGCATGTGCAGATTTCTGAAGCCGTTCTTGCCCTGCAGCTCCCACCCATGGAAACGCTGATGGGGTGTCAAGGCAGTATCGTTTCCCCGCGAGGGAAAAGGAAACATGCCCTGCTGCGGCAGAGCCCTTGTACCTCCCCAGAAAAGGCAGATTTGGTTGTCTCTGTACAGGAGTACCTCTTTTTTTGGAGGCGGCTGCTGTGCTGCATCCCTGATCTGGACTCCAGTAAAATGACTAGCTGTTTGATTAGCCGGTTGGTGAAAAAAGTAGCTTAACACCATCACCAAGTCCTTCTCTGAAACAAATCAGCCTCCGGATTGTAGGCTCAGTTTCATGCCCCAGCAGCAGCCGCCACGGTGTGCGAGCGCATCGAGAAACCGGGTTGCAAAGTGGGATCTGTGCCTTTCCCTCGCGCTCCCGGATTAATTAGAAAAGGTTTCAAACTTTCCAAATGCAATGATTTCCCTGCGATTTTTTCTGATAAGCAATTTATTTTAGAAATAACACCTCAGCCTCAGGAAACTGTTATCTATGCACCTGGTTTTTGTTAACTGCGGAGCAGGAATCCTAGGGGGTGAAAACACGAGCTTTCGGAAGATTGTAATACACTGCTAATTGGTACTTATTTATTTATTTTACAAAAGGCATGAAAATTGAAAGGCAACCCAAGGATTATTTTAATCTCCTTGTCATACTCTGGGTATTGTTTGTATTCTGGGGAAATCACTTGAAATTTCAACGCCGCCTTCTCATACAAAGGCTATGTTATTAACATGCATATTCTTTGGCAGCAGTTCCACGTGTTTTTCGAACCAGGAAGGCATTTTTTATCGTGCTTGCATTTGAAAGGTGGAAAAGCTGTTTTTCCATTAAGGCAGATCATCAAGGGAAATACTTCAGGCTGGAAGAAATCAGTCACCGGAGTGTCAATTCAGCTGCACAGGGCCCCATAGGAAAGCTCGGAGGAGTTTGGCTCTGTCTGGACTTTATCTAACACGGCAAACCATCCAGGCCTGATGGCTTTTTGGTGTGGAGGGTGATATCCAGGGAGCCTGTGAGGATCTGTGGTGCAAGGTGAGGCTGGTGCAACTGGGCTTGGCATGGAGAAAGAGAGACTAAAGCACCAGCTGTGCCGCTGAGGACTTTCAACTCGTGACACRTGCTGGCGGAGCCAGGCAGCGGGAGCAGCTGCTGTGCCAAAGCCCYGGCTCCTCCTGGGCTGTGTGAGCACTCCAAGATGCTTTTGGCAAAGGAAGGGCATCAGCTCCCCTGTCACCTGTAGCCTGGGCTGATACGAGCTCCCTGTAATGCAGGCCAGCCCCGCGGTGGTCTGCTCTGCTGTCAGGCTTTAGCCCCCGCAGTTTGGGTTAACCTGAATTAATTCAGCTGCTTTCTCTGGACATGAGTCCAGCTTCTCCGCTGCAGCAGGAGGACGAGCAAGGGTGGAGGAGCCRTTTTCACCAGCATGGCTGGATCCAGAAGGGAATTTCTGTCCACAGGATGGGTTTGGAGCAGAGACGCAGCAGTGAGGTCCCCCCAGCGCAGCCAGGCGCAGCTTCTGCAGGCACCCCGGGGCAGGGCTCTGGCAGGGCTTTGCCTCCCCTGTGCTGCTGGACACCCCCCAGCACAATTTCATCTTTTGGTCTAAAAATGTGTGCAGTTGTTTCACTGCTTGCTTTGTGCCTGTAACAAACACGCCTGATAACRCCTCACTTTGGTTTTACCAAAACCCTTTGCTGGGAGTGATCTTGTACATCATCTTGTACAGCCAACCTCATTTGCAGCCAACAAAATTAATGGCCCCGGCTGGCTCCATTTCTTTCCCTACAGAAAGAGCACAGGTGAGAAGGGAACGTGCCRGCGAACAGCCAAAATTGGGTGTCCCGGCAGACCCGCTGGAGATGCGTCCCCCTCTTCTCACGGTGTGCAGGCACTGCCCTCTAGTGCTGCTGCCTTTGGACATCGCTGGAAATATTAAAGAGAAAAACTGCAAGAGCAAAGCCCCGGTCCGAGCTGGCTTGATGGCACAGACAGAAGGACAAAAATCGCTGAGCTGCTGTGCCAGCACGCTGGGCATGGGGTGGCCATGGTTGCTCTTCTTGCTGGAGGAGCTGCATYGGTGGTGGCCATGGTGGCCAGCGGTGAGGAGAAACTGGGGCCACCATGGAGAGGGGAGACACAGAGGAAAACCCATTCGACACTGGGATTCCCCCCTGGAGTCACAGGAAGAACTGAGACGTGCASATGATCGATGGTGGCTCTGCAGGGATGTCTTCTCCCGGTGGTGCCTTGTATCCCCAATGTGGCGGCTGGGATCCCTGCGAGCTCATGGCATATTCATGTTGGGAAGCTCCCATACAACCCATCACACTCTGCTGCCACTAAATCAGCATGTTTCAAACAAGAGGTGATGCCCAACACACACAGTTGAACTGATGAAACAAATGCCATTGGCATAAATGGGGAGGAAAGTTGAATCTGTTTTGAATTAAGAAAACAGCAATGTTAATTTAGATTAGGGACTTCTTTTGTATCTGTCTTCCTTCTCTTTTTTCCTCTAAGAAATGTTTTTTATTGTCTTGCAAGTGCTAAACATTTTATTGCTTCATTTTCATTTCTTGATCGCACTTTGTTTGCTGTTGGCTCCTGGCTTGAATCAGCRCTGCTTTCTAGAGGGGAAAAATGTTTTTTTCTGGATGCATGTATGTTTAATGAAAAAAAAAAAGCCAAAAAGCCCCATCCTACCTCTGGTTTGAAGGAAATTTTCATCAGTACCCTTGGGAGCAGGCGAAAAGCTTTTCTATTAAAACACAATGAGAGAGGAAATTTGATCCATATGATTCACCGCACAGYCTCTTCCTTCTTATTTCTGGCAGCATCCTCAGAGGATGTCTTTTATCTTCATATCATCTTGGCTGACGCTAGCCACAATCCATGTACCGCTCTCAACATACTTGAGCACAATCTTGTTGCTGAAAATGCCTCCCTTTTCTCAGCAAGGAAGATGTCATTTATTACTTCTACTCCATTAGTCTCTGGGGACTGAGCAGAAAGCAGGTTTCTATTGCATTAGTCACTGTAAATATACACAATTAAAAAATTGCCCACGGCTTCTTACAAATGGAGACAAATGGGAATGGAGTTACCTTAGGCAGCAGTTCCTTAGGGCAGAATCGGGGCCAGGCGAGGCACAAGCAGCAGAGCTGTGCTGTGGAGAAACTGCCTTTTCTCTGCCTGTCTATGGGGCACTGAGAGGTGCCCAGAGCTATGGGCACTGTGGAGGCCACAGCTCCAGCAAATGGCCCCTCCACCTGCACCCATGCAGGTTCATGCAGCTGACTGTGGTGCCAGTGGTCACAGGTGGGGCTGGTCTGACCATGAGATGTTCCTCTTGGAAAAGTCATGCTCTGAGAAGTCCCTTAATTCTTCTGAATTAATGCAATCTCACTTTTGACAAATAGTCAAGGTTTTTGTCTTCTCCAAGTCAGTCCAACTGACTAAATTGCCTCCACCGAGACATCCTTTTTGAAACCAAGAGGACTAGATGCGTTTGGCCAAGAAGGCCAACGGCATCCTGGCCTGTATCAGAACTAGTGTGGCCAGCAGGAGCAGGGAAGTGATCGTGCCCCTGTACTCGGCACTGGTGAGGCCSCACCTCGAATACTGTGTTCAGTTTTGGGCCCCTCACTGCAAGAAGGACATTGAGGTGCTGGAGTGTGTCCAGAGGAGGGCAATGAAGCTGGTGAAGGGTCTACAGCACAAGCCTGATGAGGAGCAGCTGAGSGAACTGGGACTGTTTAGCCTGGAGAAGAGGAGGCTCAGGGGAGACCTTATCACTCTCTACAACTACCTGAAAGGAGGTTGGAGTGAGGTGAGTGTCRGTCTCTTCTCGCAAGTAACTAGCGATAGGATGAGAGGAAATTGCCTCAAGTTGCGCCAGGGGAGGTTTAGATTGGACCTTAGGAAAAATTTCTTTACTGAAAGAGTGGTTAAGCATTGGAAGAGGCTGCCCAGGGAAGTGGTGGAGTCACCATCCCTGGAGGTATTTAAAAGACGTGTAGATGAGGCGCTTAGGGACATGGTTTAGAGGGCATGGTGGTGTTGGGTTGACGGTTGGACTCGATGATCTTAGAGGTCCTTTCCAACCTTAATGATTCTATGATTCTATGACTCTTTGGTTGACACATAAGTATCCTGGTCTGATATCAGAAGAACAAGAATCAGGGTATCTCTCCCTGGGACACAACGAAAATCTGGGCACAAGCGCTTTGTGGATTCCTGCTGCAATTGATACTCTGATACTTGATCCCCGGTGTAGATGGTGCCTCATTAACAGAAGAGTCTTAAGAGAGCCCCATCCCCATGCCAGCATCTTCCTTGCATGGCCAGAAAGTAAACCTCCTTCCTTTTAGCGAGCTGAAGTTCTTAGTTAAGACATTTTTCCTTAAATGATATTTCACTGCTATAGTAAATGATCTATTTCTGCTCCTCGTAGCCAAGGTCAGGTGTGAGAGAATAATAGTCTCCTACCGTAGCCTTGCACGCCGTGTAGAAATGATTTATTGCATTTCTAAAAGAGGATGCTTGACATTTTGAAAATGCAATGTAGTCCAACAGTAATTAAGCAAAAAGTAGACTGCTGAACAATTGATTGCCACTGTCAGCAAAGCCTGATTAACTCAGATGCTTGAAGAACTGTTTCTGCCACCTATGAATTAAAGGTTAGTAATTAAATTTATGGGCCATGGCCACTGTCTGTGGATGGTACTTCACTTATAAGGGTCCCAATGAACAATAATCAGATGAAAAAAATGCAGGTGGTTAACTCAAAGGCTTTTTATTGAGAGACAGAGTGAAAAGTTCCCGAGGACTGTGCCAGCCTACACACAGTGTGATGCAGTGGTATCAGCCAGCAAAGGCACGTCTGGCAGGACTGATGTCCCAATGGGGTGATGCAGCCATGTTCAAACTGAAAAGCAGGAGCTTGGCTTGAACAGGATTTTTAATTTGAAGGGATGAGCATTAGTAACTTCTGTCCCACTTGGAGCCTTCAGGGTTGGTTCCTGATCCACCAGCCCAACTGCACAACGTTAAGCTTGATGCAGAAGTCACTGGTTGAGTTCTCCCAGTGATGGGAGAGGCCAGAGGGTGATCGCAGGAGCCCTTCTTGCAATGCAAGCTGGTTATAATCACAGCTAGTAACAGGGAGTTTATTTTTGGACCCACCTGGCCAATGTGCAAAACAGATGATGGACAGCAGCTGCCATGAAAAATTGCTGAACCGTAAAGACAAGGGTCATCTCAATGTTACCAAGGCCCCATATTTCAGGTCCTCCCTTCTGCAGGCTGAGCAACATGAAGGGCTCATGGGAATTTTCCATCCTTTCAAAGACCCAAATTTAGGGCTTAGGTGTTTAGGGTTTCAGGCCCCGCTTTGGGCTGGGGCTGCCTCATCTGGGACCCACCGACCCCAGGGTAGCCAAAAGGCAGATTTTGTACCCAACCACTGGATCTTACTGGTAAGTGACAAACATTTCTGTGAAACAACACTTTGGGRTTTGGTGAAGTCATTGTTTTTGTACTAGATTCGTGAAAGCCGTGCCTTCACCATGCAGGTTTATTGTGTGTCTGTTGAGGTTAAGCCTTCCTATTTGGATAAAGATGATATAACTCTGGTTGACAAACACTGACTCTTATGCACCTTTGGGTTTCCTCCATCACCACTCACCGCTGGAGCTCTTGTGGTCCAATGCACTGAGAGTTGGTCAGTAAAACAGGGAGTCTGTGAACAATTCAGTGCAGTGAAAATAAAAAAACCCAACTCATTTACATGTGGATGTCGACAGGATCAGCTTGTGGCGCAAATCTGCTGTTGGCAACAGAGAGCAAAAAACACTTCTGGAGCCGGTTGCTCGGTGGGGTTCGAGGGGTCTATGCTGGTGGAGAGGGAGGGTGCTCCAGCTGTGCCGGCGGTGCTGCTAAGCCACGCCGGTGTGCAAGGTCATGGAGGTTCTCCACCTGCCCCAGCACAACGCAGACCACCTCAGGGACATCCCGTGCACAGGAGCATCCAGGGATGGGGGACATGGGCAACAACTGAATGTGTTTTCACATTTGAGTGCAGATACCCAAATTCTGCCCTTTCAGGCACTCCAGTGAGCCTACATGAGCATGCAGAAACCACAGCAAAGCACCTGGTGTGCACAACCTGAACCTAGCTTGTGCCCAAACCAGCCATCCTCCTGCTACACTCCATCTGCACAGCATTGCAAAAACTGATTATTTAAGGAGGTTTTGGGAGAGGCCTGAAGTTTTGTTCCTGAGCAGAAGTTAAAGGGTGTTATTTGATTGCTTTGACAGTCTTGAGCATTGTTTTTGCAGCTTTTTTCCCCACCGCTGGGCTGTCATTCCTCATGAAAGCAACTTGAATTTAATTGCAAGGCTACGTCGGATTCCTGCAGAAGCGCTTTTTAGTCTCATTTTGACATTAGGATAAAATAATAATAAAAAAAATTCAATGCATAATAATTTCTGCAATATCTGCCATCCTCTTTGGTCAAACTCATCCACAACAAACTAAATAACAGTAAAAACCCACTGCTTCTATGAAGACCCATCTTAGCTAGTGGCACATTTAAGATTTCTGCAGCCTTTTCCCCCCTTCCTGCCAGTCTTGACAGATATGTTTAAAATCCTTGCACTTCGCTGAGAGCAAATGACTCCTAGATTCAGCAGCTGGAAGAGCACAGCAGGATCGAGCTCATGCTGCACCTTTACTATTATTTTCCCTTGTGAACACAGACCTGCAAACCCTGTTGTGCATTCAGATGGTGTTTCCACCATGCACGGAGTATTTCTCAGCATGATTAGGGTTCACACTCCCTTGTTGGTGCAAACACATGGTATCTAAACATGCCCGTTGCCACCAGGTTTGCTCTAGTATGAGGCACTTCTGTTAATTGCATCTCTGTAGCTACCAGTGCTGTTTCTCAGCGTGGCTGCCAGCAGCTGAGGCATGAAGCATTTATGCTGTTTGCAGGATTTGGGTTGTGTTTGCCCAGTGGCACTGGAAATACCAGTTATTTGTGAAGGAGCTGAGCCCATTCCTGGGGGGCAGGTCTTTGCTGCCATGTTCGTATCTGGTTGAAAATCCAAAGTGGCCAAAACTGGAACCCAAAACTAATTTTTTTCCTGAATTTCAAAGTGGATAGGAGCATTAAAAATCCTGTCCAGAACCCAGGTACTACTTCCTATGTATCTAAACAGCAGACCTGCTTAATGGAATTTTCTTGGATCCAAAAGGGCAGAAATCTCATGGAATTTTTGATGATTTGGGGTTAAATTTATTAGGGTGGTTGGGAATCTCATACTGCTGGCCTTCAGACTTTGTCCTTGGGCTCTTCCTAACTGAAACCTGCACTAAACTCATCTTTCTTCTGATCGAAGCAAGGGGCTGAACCATTCTCCATTAAAACAAATGGTGCTTTATTGAAAGGAACAGAAAAGGGACGAGAAAACTTGCCACCATTAACTGAACATGGGATGACTGGCTGCACCCTAGTAAGTCTAAGGGGTAAGGATGGTTATTACACAAGCAGTTAGGATAGTAAATATTCCTTAAAGTTTCTTCCTTTTTTAAAATATATTTGGGCATTGAGTCCCAGGAAAGTGAAGTGACATGTCCTGGATCGGGAGGTTCTCAGCTGTGGTCCATAGGCTGGTTGTGGTCCATCTTATGGGATCTCTGGGACCACTCTGCCTGGTGGTATTGCTGGTAGAGCTTGATGATGAGCACACACGGCACTCATCTCACACCACAAGAACATGAAAGTGTCCCCATGGGGCAGACTGGGGTGGCCGGGGACCTGTGGCCGGGGCAGCAGCTTTCACTCACACAGCCTGAATGGGATAAATAAGCAGCGATTCGTATTTCCGTGGGTTCGCACACATTCACACAGACGTACTGAAAGGAGAAGAAAGAGTTATTTATGATGTGTTCTGAAGTATAAATTATATGAAAGTCAAAGCTCAGAGTAATTGCTGCTGAAGTAGATCCAAAGGTTGGCATTATGATTAAATAGCGCTGCTGCCTTTTAGGGGAAATCTAGTTACAGACAAACAACATGGAGGTCAGCAACAAAATAGAATTCAATTCTTAGCTATGAATTAATGAATGTGTTTTAGATTAATTTAAATCCACAAAGAGACTTTGTGTTGCAGAAATATTCATTAGGAAGTTTAACAGATTATTCCTCTGGCAGGGGTTCAGCTTTCTGCACTCCTCCAGGTGAACCCGCTTCTTGCAAAGCACAAGGAAGGTGCCGGCTTTCCTTACAAAATGCATCTGGTTTGGTTCTTCGATGCTTTCCCTCCTTTCCAGCTGACCTGTACGATGCCTGTGGCTGCCCCAGCCATGCTCTGAATGGGACATTTGTGGYGTGCACCAGCAGGATGAGAGACTGAGGGTTGTTAGATCTCAGCTTGATTCAGTAGCAATGAGATAATGGTGAAATGGAACCAAAAAACCAGGCTGGAAATGCCATCCATGGACCAGGTGGCATCTCTCCACCTTCTGCTCCGGGAGCGTGGCCTCTCTGCAGGTGAGCACAGGCTTCAGTGGGGCTTAAGTGTGTCCTTGAATGTTTTCTGGAATAACAGAGCTCTTCCCAACCGGTGCTTACGGGTGTGTGTGCTGGAAACCTTTTATTCTTGAGGTTTTTTGGAACCTCTTCTATGTGATGATAGTCTCTGGCCGCCTTCCTAATTGTGCAAGGAAAAGAGCTGATGCAGCCAAGGACCATCCAGGGGAGGAAAATAAAATGCTTTCAGTGGTTGCAAGAGAGGATGGAGTAGGGACAAGTCACACCAGTAGGTTCAGAGCCCTGCCAAGGGGTGCTGAGCCCCAGTCCTGCCTCCAGGAATGGTGCCGGAGCGGGAAGGGCCCCTTGACCCACCACCCCTTCCCCAGAGGGAGCTGGGGCTGTGGAGACTSTGCTGGCGGGACATGAAAGCAGCTCTGACACTGCTTTGGCTTTGCTGTCCCCATCACGGTGGCAGAGGAGGGAGGGCCAGGCCAGAAGGCCACCCGCCTCCTTCCACCTCCTGTGAACTTAATTTGCTTCTTCTCAGTGCTGGAGGGATTCGTGATGTGCCTCTACAGGGGGAGAAGGCTGCACTTGAAATAAGATGGGCACATCCCTCTGTCCTCACTCAGAGCTTCTATGGCTTTGGATTGCAAACCAAACCACAGAGAGCATATAGGGCACAGGAGAAGAGCAGACAGCACCTCCCTAGAGTGAAATATTTGGATATTGAGAACTAGGTCAGCTCACCCCCAAAAATAAACTGCTCTGAGCTTGCTGCCACCAGCTGCAGAGCTGCTGCTAATGGAGATGGGCTGTCTGTGCCTAGCCTGCGGTACCTGCTCGCGGTGTGCCTGAGGGACTTTGGGGTGGCTCTGGGGGTTTGGTTAACTGGAGGGAGCTGGAGCTTCCTCCTCCCACCCAGACCTGCAGAGAGATGCTAAAAGGGGAGGTGTGGGGGGTCTCTGGGTGTCCTGCCCGCCCCTGGGGTCCCTGCACACTGAATGCACTGCTGCTCTCCCGGGGGAGCAAGGCAGGCAGCGTGGGCCTGCGAGTTCATCTCCTGCGGCTCGTTCGGAGTGGATTAGAGCGGGTGGATTAGGAAGCGCTCACAGAAGGTAACTGCGGGGCCAGCCCAGCTGCTGGAGATGCAGGCGCAGCAGGGTGGGCTCCTGCCTGGACAGCCCCAGCCTCTGCGTGGCAGGGACCACTGTCATTCCCGGACCTGGGTATCGCAGCTGGACTTCTTCATGTCAACCTCTGAGCACTCAAGTTCTCCTGCTTGCTTTTTTCACTCCTCCAATGGAAGTGGTACAAGAGGTGCTCTGACACCCTCCCTCATGGTTCCTTCTCATTCACCAGCACAAGAACAGCAGGTTTCATTTCCTCCAGTCCCCAAATAAGTGAGACTTATTGTCAGATTAAGACACTTTTGACAAATCCAAAGTTATAAATCCTCCTCTGGATATTTCTCACTCTGGGGAAATGGTATTCACCTTTTTCTTTGCTTCCCCATCAGCTCCTTCCACTGCATTTGCAGCAATGACGGCCGTTCTCCCTCAGCTGTAATCTGGTGTTTGAGTGACTTTGCTTTTTAACTCGAGTACAAATTGACTGAGCAATTTGTTCTTTGATTTCAGATCAGCTGCTCTTGACAGAAGTGCTTTGCTTTTGCTGTGCTCCTTGGTTTGTAAAATGTTAGTGGCTGAGGCTATGTGTATGTGTATTATTTGAACATCTGGAATTTTATGACTTGGCATCCTGCTTTCTAATTAACAGCGATGTAATATAGCCTGTGCAGGAACCTCCAACGAGGGCAACTACTGGCCGCAATGGCCACCACCCACTCTTGCTTGTGACATTGCTCAGTGCCCTCAAAGCACTGCAGGCAAAGCCTGCTTCCAACTCCACCAACCTACTAAGATGAAACACTTTGCTCCATGTCCTAAACATAGCTTGGTCAATTGCTTCTTCAATGCAGTGCTGCTTTTTCTGTTTTTTGTTTTTTTTTTTTTTGTTTTGGTTGGTTGGGTTTTTTTTAAGCAGAACAACTTTTTTCTTTTCCTGTGGCTTTATATGGTTTGTTTCAGAAAGCTGCCCTAGCCTTGGGTAGCCTCACTCTTCCCAGCCTTCTGCTCCAGATGGTATTGCTTTCCTGCAACAGCAAGATCTTTGGTCACAGAGGCCAGCAAGTAATAATTCATAAGCCATTTTTGGCTTCTTTTAGCTCACAGTCAGGAATCAGGGTGGAAATGCATTTATTATGAACAAGTTTTAGCCATTAAACTTGGACTTTGCCTTCCAAGCACTGTGGTAATTTCTCACCCCTAAGTTTCTCTCTTTGCTTATGTAGGGAATCAGCTGCAGCAGTTTAGGATGCTCAGGATGTGGCTTCCTTCGCCCTTGTGCATGCCCAGGCCTTTGGGAGCAGGTGGAGACTCTTCCAGACTCATAAAAGATGATTTCCAGTGATCACCAACTCAATCCTGGGGTTTCTGGAAGGCTCTCATTTGGCTGAATACAGGCTTTTTTCCAGGCACCATTTACACCATCCCTTGGGTCCCTGTATAGAGGTCACAGGATGAAAACCCCTGTCCTGCGGTAAAGCAGCAGGTGGGCTAGCGCATGTGTTTCTTTCTTGTATGGCAGCTCTGATAGCTGGAGTTTGAGAACAAGATTCATCATTGGCATGAAATGGTATAGCTCGAACTCAGATAGTATCTGCTTGAAATCAGCTGCTCCTAGTTTCCAAGCAGCAGGAAAAGCAGCTGAAATTCTCGGCTGAAGTCTTTCTTTTTGAGTGCTGAGGAAGCAGCAGAAAGAGGATGGTGAAGGCAAGTCTGCTTGTACTGCTTGTGGGGATCGTAGCCCAGGTCCTCCCCTCTGAGATTTAATTCAGCTTTAATTCAGTCACGAGTCCCAACCTCACTCTGGGTGCTGGAAATTATTTTTCTGTAAGCTTTTTACCAGAAGATTTCCTTTCCTCACCTAAATGTCACAATAGCATTTGAGCTGTGCACCTGCACCCAGCAGAAGCATTTCACTCCACTTCCTAAACAATAATTTAATATTCTGGCAGTCCCCAGGATAAGTGTGCATGTGTTCCTGTATCAGCATCTATCTACTATCCATTACCTAAATATGTTAAAGGGTCAACATGGTATTTGTAACCCTGTCCTATAAAGGGCCCCACATTGGAGGGAAGGGCCTGTGTTGGCAGTGTTGCACTGATGACTGAACTAGATGCTTGATTCAAACTGAAGTTTATTAAAAGACTTTTATAATTTTGAAGGATTTGGGACTAGACCCATACTAAGCAATAGAAAGAAATCTATAACTAAAGCTCAGACCACAGTGAGAGGAAACACCAAGAGYGTGAATATTTGAAATAAGCAGCACACAATTCAGGAAATAGATGTTTTGGGCTCACGGAGAGTCCTCAAAAGCTGTAAAAATAATTGAACCAGGAATGATGCTGGTGACTCCAAGGAACAGATGCAGCAGAGAAATCTTGGCTACTTAGCTGTTGCTATAAAACTCCAGCCCAGTTTCTCTTCCCATTCTCACCCCTCTCTGGAGGGCAATCTTCTGGTGTCACCATGTCCCCCTTGCAGCATGGAGGCTACCATTACCCTTACTGAGCATTGGATGTTGGGGCTCTTGCAAGTCAATTAACTGGGAGGTAGAGAGGGAAGCAGAAAGACTGTCCAATGGAAAACGTGTCAGTCTGAGATGTCTCCCCTGCAACCAAAGCATTCCCAAAATGTTTAGTGCTTTTCTCTCCAAGGGCACTTGGCACCTGGAGACCCTGGGTGAGATTTTCACCTCCACTGCTGGCAGCCCTAGCAGGACTGTGCACTTAAATTTTATAGCCTGATTCCTGCATGTTTCCAGGAGAAATTTTTATCTTGGAGGATAACCAGTTGAGCGGATGGGAAAGGCTGAAGCAGCTTCTGGTCCAGGGAGCACATCTGGAGGGCTTGCTAGACTCTGATCGGCTGCCAGCTCCCCCTGGATCAGGCCATGCTGATGCCTTGGTGCATCCCCCAAAGGGCATCTTGCACTGAYTCTGGTACCAGCCTCTGGTACCAGGGGATGATGCCTCCCATTTCTGGAGCTTAAAACTGCCAAATGCTTATTTTCATTAAATACAATAGTTTTATTGCCAGATTTGTAGATTGTGGGCTCTGTGTGTGTGTTCACTGACCTCTCCTGGCCAGACCCAGGATGCTCGGCTGGGCTACACCAGGCATCTCGCAGCCAGCTGGAAACCAGGCACCCCTGAACACCTGCCCAGGGAAGCATTCCCACTGGGCAAGTAGCGATCAGTCTTAACTTCCAGTTAAAAGGCAAAAAAGAGGCAGCCTTTTGGGGAAATGCAGGAGATCTTCAGTGACATCTTTAATTAACAAACTAAATCACTTGTGCTTGTGATTGCTAATCGCATGCAAGTGTTTATTATTGCAGTAATAAACCACAGTATAGGACCCTGGATGAGGCAGATCTGGAAGCATCCAAAATCCATCCCAAGTCYGCAGTCCTTACTGGGGAAAAATTAGGAGTGAAACTAAGGGCTGCAAAATCAGGCTTGTGAGGAAACTGGGCAACCTCGGAAATATTAAAGAAATGTAAGGAAGAAAGGAGACAATCCAAGAGATTATCACATGTATTGGGAAGGGCATCTTCTGCCAAAGGAATCTGGTAAATCTCTTAGGTGCACAGTGTGGGACCTTGTGTAAAAACCTGTATGAAAATGACTGTTATTGTGCAGTTGTAGTAAGAGTTCAAATAAGCAGCAGTAATTTTCCTGACAAGATAAAACCAAAATCTCCCTGTTCTTACGGATTTCCACAAATTCCTCTTATTTATGTAACCACCTCAAAATACCTCATTCAACTGATATTTCTCGGCTGAACGTTTCAACACCTGCCACCTTACGGGCAGAGTACCATTGCTGCGAGCTCACATTTGCTTTCAGGAATAGGCCGATGATGAAGTGGTGCCTCTCCAGCAGCCCCAGGGCAGCACTCGCCCCTCACAGCTCCCTTGCAAACCAGTGCTCTGGGGCCAAACAGACCCAGACCTCCCTTCTCAGCCTGCTTTCCCTTTTTTTTTTCTCCTGGAAAACAAGGACGATCCACTAAGCCTATAGCTTAAATGTTATAATTAATTGGTGCTTTTTGATTTTTTTATATGTCTTCTGCTGCTATGCTAAAAGTGGGTTTTCTTTGTGTGAGAAAGCCTTTGTTTGCCTGAAACAGGTTTTTCCCACCCTTGCATAAATACCGCTTTGAAAAATATCATCGTAACACCTGCAGCATCGGGCTTTTAGAAAGAGAGCCTAACAGCTCCACAGCGAGGAGAGTGTGGCTTTCATCTGACAGGCTGTTTAAAGATGGTTTGACCTCTCTCTTCCTTTACATGCTGGGAGTTAACTTCTCCTGTAAGTGTCCAGCATAAATTCTTTTAATGCAAATTTCCTTGTCAAAACTACAAACAGACATTTGATCAAAGGTCAGCTCTCCTTTGTGTTCCTGTTTGATATAGAAATTTCTATTTCATCTTTGACTGTCATGGTCAGTTAAGGGAACAGTAGCCTGATGGGAAATTACTGATGCATTTCATGTCCTCTCTCCAACGAGGCTTTTCCCCCCCTCTTTCGTATCTTATGGGTGTTTTAATTTGAATATGTTTTCATTTTTTAATGGAATAGTTAAATTAGCTTTGAAAATGTAGCAGTATGACACTGAAAATTGTCTGCTTTTTAACTGAAGCTCAATTTACTGCTATTTGATACCCTGGGAGCTGATCAAATAATTACTATTCCCTTACTGCTGGCTTTATTTCATGCTTAACTTGTGGATCTTTTTTTATGGGGCAGTGCCTGAAGAACAGGAATTGCAGCAAATGGAAGGGTTTGGAAAATTTTGTATTTAATTCTTGGGGTTCCTTGGCTCTGCCAGATCCAAGAGAGTGTGGGAACCCCTGTGACTGCGGCACTGGAGCCCGCTCGGACCCCTGAGCCAGGGATGCTGCAGGGAACTGGCCACACTGAGGTTTGGGATGATGCAGAAAGTAGCTAGGGCATGAATGCAAAGCCCCATTTCTATCCACACTGACTCTCCCAGGAGATATTTTCTTCTTTTCTAGAAGCAGCTCCATGGTTTAACTAGTCTGCACCAGGTTGTCCAGGCTATTTGCCTTTCCAGTCCCTCTCCAAGCCCATCTGCCTCTTGACGTACGGTCCTTCTTGCCCCATTAGCTTTGCACCCGAGTCCCATGAGACTTAACATCAGGGCACCTTTGGGAGGCAGGGGAATTTCATTTTATAGCTGTGGCCCTCGGGTTAAGTCTCCAGGGATGTAAAAGAGTAACTCCCACGAGGCTTCAAGGCACTGAACCTATGTGATTTGCTCAAAACAGCAAAGGAGGTTTTTGCCAAAGCAGGGAATTGAACACAGCTCTTCCCACACCCCTGGCCAACATCCTAATCCCCATTTATCATCCTCCCACAATTTTTTTGGAGCTCTTCACAGTGTGTAAAGTCAAGCCCATGTCTAAGTCCTTGTAGGATTAAACCACTGCTACTGTATGCCTTCATTTATGCCTATGCAAGTGCACAGATATGTCTTTGTGGCTACAGGGCTGACAAAACCTTGGGGACAAGTGAGATTTGAGGACCAAAACCCAGATTATGATTAGCGTACAGCTGCCCAAACCTAAAGCCACTTTGGGGGTCCCTGCCTGTTGATGAGGTCTGAAACCCAGCCCCTTTGGGGTTTTTGCTAACAATGCACCATGATTGCTACCTAAAAAAAGAACTGGAGCCATAACCGTATCTAATGAGTGGGGTGACATAATTGGATATCATTGTGCCTCTGGGAAAAGTGGCCTTAAAGCAGATCTCTGCTGCAGGGGCTGAGACGGACAACAGCCTCAACAACTGGGACTTTCTCCTGTGAAGCTGCCTGGACCAAATGCTGGGCCGTGCAAAGGCTGTAACGCAGGTGTGCATTGCTGCTGAGCAGACTGCGAGGCCTGGGAGTGGGCAGGAAAAGTGGGCATTCAGGAGAATAACGTTTAGGAAATAGCCTTGAACCCAGCTTTATCACTACCCCTCAGGAGAGATCCTGAAGCATCTCTCCCACTGCAAATCTGTGCCCTGGATCCGTAAGTGCTGGTGAATTGATTCAGCTGCTTTTAGGGCTACACAGTTCAGCGAGAAGCTGTGGCTTTCCAACCTGTAGATAGCAAAAGGGACCATGATGAGTGACTCCTTCTATTGCCATCACTAAAAAATTGATACCTGGGCTTGTTGGCTTGATTGCCTACTGAGTATAATTGTCTCCTGAGGAAGTACGAGGCCACGGGTCCCCTCTCTCRGGATGTCACCCGAGTCTTGCAGCATCCAGGAACGGTGTCTGTTCAACAGCTAGCCCACGCCAAGAGAGATTGTCCTTCACGGTGACAAGAGGCACAAACATCTCCTTTGTCACTGATCTCTTTGAAATAAATCACTCCTTCATGTACCAGAAACACTTCTTGCAAATCAGAAACACATCACCCCTGCTAGCCTGGCTCTTGCCAGGGTTTAGCTCTCAGGGGCACCCAAGGCTTAATGAACCTATCAGCCAGCTGGACCCGGGGCTTCAGAGAGGGGTCCCTGGGGCTCCCTGGGGCCTGACTCTTTCCCCAGGCCCATGTTGGTGCACAAGGGATAACTCCCATGGAGAAATGCACATGCAGCTCCAGAACACAGCCCTGCAAGCTCTCACGCTGATGGTAAATGCAAAGGAGCCTTTTCCCAGATTGCTGCTATTTATTTTGTTTTCCTGGGAGTTAAGTTGATGAAAATATGCACAGCAATGCATCACGTCAGGAGAAATTGCGTGAGATATCTGGAGATGGTCACCTAATTAATGCCACTAATGTCCCCTGGGCTGGCGCCAAAATGATCCAGTGCTGCTGAGAGTTGTGTGTGTGCTTGCAGGGAGCTGGGGCAGTGTGGTGGCACCCAGTGCTGCAGCCAGGCTCCTAAGGCTGGGGTGGACCTCTGTGCCCACTGTCCTCGGGAGCCAAGCACTCTGCTCAGCCCCAAATGCTGTCTCAAATCCAGGTTTCTGCAGCCCCATATGACAAATGCTGCTCTGGCAGCCTGCAGTCACCATTGCGCTGGGAAAGGGAGGAAAGTGGGTTTGAAACTTGAACTTGTCATCGTAGAGAGCACGTTCTGCCATGGTGGTCAGTGTGTGCTGGGACGAAGGAGGGAGCAGGGCTGGCCCCTAGGGCTGTAAAAGTGCAAGGGATGTTTGTATGAATGCTGTCTTTTAGTGAAAGAGATGCTGTGGTTACAGGGCCAGGGCCTGTAGGGCATCTAGGTGTTGGCAAACACACAAAAGACAGATCAGGAAAATGCTGAACAACAACAAACGGCTGTGGAAGCACCGTCCTCTCTTCTAAATGGTCCCCCTTCCCCAGTGAGGATGCATTTTAGCCTTAAGGGAACGTTGCCTTCATACATAAAACTACTTAAGACCAAGGCTTGGAAGACCTAATCACCACTAAGCTGCTGCCTCCTCCTCCCCACATGGCTCCAGTTTGAGTTCCCAGAGACCTGAACTTCCCCCTCTGTAGCTTTGCAAACCTCCCCCTTCCACCAGCATTTCCCTGTGGCTCTGCAGGAGCAGGATGACCACAGCTGCTGATCTGTAACTCACACTGCTAGATTGCATCTCCTCTCAGCAAAAAGCCTTTTAAGCAATTTCTATTCTCCTTTCTTACATCTTTCTGTTATCTTCAAGCACACACGGTTCCTTTTAGATGGAGCTGGATGTGAGGCAGCTCAGATGTCAGTGCAGAGCCGTCCTTTGACAGGGAAGACTTAGTCCTTCCTCAATGTCTGGGTCCAAGTCACCTCTCATTTATCCAGCTTGAGTGAACACAACTTCTCCAGCCTGCAAGGTCCCAGCTCTCCTCCATCGGGTGACAGTGACACCAGATGGCAGCAGTGGCCTTCGGATCCCAGCAGCGCCGCCAGCTCTGAGCGAAGATGCGGGCGAGGGTTTCTCTGCATCCCGGATATTTCGAGAACAGCTTCCCTCTGTGCTCTCCTGCGCTGGGGCTCACTCAGCAACCTGCCCATATGGGCTGTCAAAATATAACTGCGCCGAGTATCTATATGCTGTAGTTGTTTAGTGTGTCAAAATGACACACAGACTCCAACTTAAAAAGTCAAGAAAGAAAATTCGTATCTTCAGTTGTGATTTAATTAATCATTTTGTCATGGCTTTGATGGCTTTGGTGCTGCATTGACAGGTGAAAGCAAAGATTAGGATTTTTGAAGGTCATGGGGATTTTTGGGTGCCTGTTAAAGTGATTGCTAACTCTGATCATCCATTTTCTGAGGGGCTCCCAGTTGATCACTCAGGACTTGTGGCATCCCGCATCTTTGACCCTTGGTCTCAAGAGGCTTTGAAGACATTGGACAGCACTGGCTGCATCGTCGCAGAGCCTCCTGCCCACTGTGCCACGGCGCGAGTCCTGCCATTACCCCTCCTGCCTGAACCTGCCTGCAAAGTCCTCAGTGAGGTTAGTATTAAAACCTTGGCAGAGAGAGACCAAAGGCTCGACCAGGAGGCCACAGGCTGTGTCAAGAGGTGGGTTTTTGGAGATGCATTCACCCAGCAAACCTCCTTTGCAGGTGGGGAATATGGGTCCTTCTGCAGTGCTCCCCAGGCAGAAATCGCACTGCAGGCCAGGTGGGAGACGGGGTGCAGGGTGTGCGTCCTGCGGGAGGGTGAACTACAACGCAGCAAAGTGGGGGAGAGATCCTCACAGGTCAGATGAAGATGGCTTGATTTGGCTGGCTGCATCTCAGAAGACTTTCAGGACATGTTATGAAGCATACCAACATGCACCAGGGCAAAATATTGCTTACTCCACATTTTTTCTTGAAATAAATCAATTGAAGAAAGTTACATTAATTCTCTGGGCAGCAGTTTATTCTCTCACTTCAAATTACCATGTTGTAGTGCTTTAATCTCCTGAATGAGTTTTGTTTATGATGATGCCCAAATATTTATTGATTTTTTTAATTGATTTGGGGCTATCAATCTACCTGTTAGCCACTGGGTCACTCCAGGAATTATTAGCGTACTAACTGCAAACAGAAAAAGAAAAAAAAAAAAACTTGGATGATTGATTGTTCTATGTGTTTGGGCAGAGAGTGCCAGCAAAGAGAAAGAACAGAGCTAAATCCTGTTGGCGGGGGGAGGACCTGTTTCTGATGGACAAAAATGGAGAAAGCCAAGTGAGTGCTGCCAGCTGGACAGGCTGCCTGGCCGTGCTCGTTCTGTGGATTTCTGAATGGTACCAATGCCCAGTTAAAACAGCACTAAGAACTCGTATTGGCATGCTTTAAAACAGTGAGTATTTTAAGCAGCCTGGCAGTGAGAGTAATTTTGTTCAACAGTGGAGATGGACTTTTTAGGTTAAATAAGAGAAATAAAGAAACAGGCCAGGATTCCTGCTAATACACTGTCTTTTTTTCTCTTAGATACCAATAACTGCATTTTAACCTCTCTGCTACTCACACTGACCTGGTTTGCAAACAGAAATAAACCATTTCAGCTTCATTTATGCAGGGTAGTGACCATGCAAGTAGCAGGACAGGATCTGGGTTCAGCTTTCTCTCTACCTGTGCCCAGGAGCTTGGGAAAGTTCAAATTTTAAGCAAAACCTCTGGAGTCAAGAAAATCTCAGAAATGCCAGTAGTTGTGGATGTTGGACTTAATTTCTTCATTTGCCTCCACTACCCCTGTGCAAACCACTGGACTGGCCTCCGGGTGTGCCGATTGCAGTTGGGATGCAATATCCTGGGAGGGGCCAGGAGAGGCTGGGATGGATACCTCTGGAAGTGTTACACCAAAGCCTGGAACATGAAGCCCCTTCAGAAAGGACTGGCAGTGTCTCCTACATACTAATATTTGACAACCTGATTAAGCTCCCTAGATACCTTTGCCATAGAAATAAGCTACCATCTAGAGCAGAGACCCCATTATGGCAGCCAGGCAGAGTGGGCTGGACCCCGCTCTTGAGTTACCAGCACTTACGACCAGCTCCATAACCTGAAAACAACCGGCAGCATGTGAACAAAATTGTGGGTGTTCACAACTGAAAGAGGAGCTTGTGCTAGCTTTGGATAGCAATAGTGTTCAGGCTTTGCAACTTGGGATGCTAAGAAGGTGCTGCAGCATATTGCCTTGTAATAACATGAAGCAAAAGCTCAGCAGAAAGTCTGTGAACCAGATAAGATTGATTAAACAATTTCTAACCAACGGGGTTGCACATAAAAATTTTATTAAAACCTCAAGTGCTAAATTTATTTCCTGGGTCTGTCACCGCTATTTTTTTTTTATTCAGTAGTGATAATTACTACATTAGAAATTAAATGAACCTCATATACTACATCTTTCAGACCTCCTAGGAGAGTTGTGAAAGTGATTTAGGGAAGTGAATTTGCTATTGTGCCTAATCAAGTTACAGTAATTGTCACCTATAATTTTAACTTGACTGCTATGTGTTTAATTGGAAGCTTTACCTTTGGTTTTTTGTAACTGAGCTTCTCTGTGACTGTTTTTCTACTTTCCATCCCCTTCCAAAACCCACTGACAGAAAACAAATCATTGCATACAGCTGTGCATACAGCATTGCTGTTTGCTACCACACTGGCTTCTTCATCAACCTGATGTGTTGCAGCACCAGGTGATTTTCCTTGTGAGACCAGCACCAGGTTGTCTCCCTTGAGATTATAATCACAGTTGTGTAGATATCAGTGGCAATAAAGGGGCTCTCTGGCCCTAGGGGACCCTTAACAGGACTGCAAGTATTGCAGTACTCTGGGGATCACAAAGTTAAGTTAAGTCCTAGGACTGTCTTATGTGCATTGGGGTAAAAGTCAGTCCGCTGCAGAACTACTAATACGTACCAAAATCTCTGTGGTTGTTTCTGAGGGTGCTGACTTCCAGCAGCACAGAGCCAGGCTGATATGGCTCTGTGTGGCCCCTGGTTCTGTAGGTGTTTGGCCAGAGATACTTTCAGGGACTTGCTGCTGTGCTCTCTACCTTGTGCTTCAGAGATGCTGGGTCTTGTGCAGTCACCTTAGAAAAGCTTATTAATGAGTCCCTTATCCTGGTTCCCCTAGTCAGGCCACAGCTTGTTTCTTCAATGAGCTCTACAGGGCAGCAAACTGCCCAGCAAGCCAAAGGGTTTACAGAACAGCAGCAGGGGACCTGCAGGTGAGTGGCAAAGTAAGATACAGTGGAGCCAAAGGCATCCCAATGCTTCTCAGCAAGATCCCAAGCTACCGAGGTTGGAAGCTGGGTGAAGGGTAGGCTTGTGGAGGCTGCTAATGCCTCCTCTCCAAACACACATAGTGAGTTTAATGCACAGGTTCCCTTCTGTGGTCTGAGATCTGGGCAATTGCTCTGGTCACTCAGCTCTAAAACAGACCTGCTTGTTCCTCCTTCCCTTTTCTGGCTAAAGAAATGTGTCTATGCACATATATATATGACTTCAGCCTGCAAGGAGACAAGGTTTCTTCTGGATTTAGGGAAGATGGTGATGATTATGAGCATGGAAACTCAAAATGGTTCATTGATTATTGATCTTCAGCCCTCCTGGATGCTTGCCCAATATCAGAGTGGAGAATGGGGCTGCTTCTGACCACACCTATTCAACATAAAGTAATACTTGTCCCACTGGAGTCGCATAGTATATAAAACTTACTCAATTTAGATTGGGATCAGGTCCTCCATTTTTAGAGTCTGTTATGGATCCTTACAGATCCGGAAAGGCTATATTATGTTGATGCAATTAATGGAGGTTACTTGAAACTATTTTATCACTGTAACACTCATAGAAATTATTGTGCTTGCGTGGCTTTGCGCTCACATTCTGGAGCGATGCATGTAGAATAGCAGTAACCTTGTCCCTGAATAATTCATGTTGTTTGTCAGCCACTTTTTAAGCCTTTCTGCTTAACCACAGAAGATTAGCATTTTTGTTGCTTTTTTAATCAAAGGTTTGGGTTGGGGGGAAGGGAGAGTGTTGGTTTTCTTTTTAGCTTACTTTAAACACTTACCCAGGCTTTCAGTATGCAACTTAGCTATTCAAATTGGGATATTTTGGCCTTAGAAGCATTTTAGCTAGCTCTTAGGCCTGCTACATTATACAACTTTCTAGTAAATCATGGATAAGTTGAAAGGCTATAGAGCTTTTTTCCTARTTTCTCAAGGGTCCTTTTACTACCTAATTTGTTTTCATCCCATGTTATTTACTGACTAACTCTAATCAACTCTTCTGGTATTGTTCCAGTCTGCAAGTGTGGGAAGGTTTGGCAGGTAATGTGTGGCAGCACAGGGAGTTTGAAAGATCCTGGCCTTGAAATGAATATTGTTGGTTGGAAATTGGACTGCATTCATTACATGCTGGAGTTCTCCTGAGCTTTGTCTTCAAGTAAGGACGCTCCACTGGTGTAAAACAGCAAAGCTCTGTTAGGGTTCTGAAGTGATGCTGTGTTGCACAGCTGCAGTTCAGAAATACTTAGCCTCAAAATCAACAGGATGGAGGTAAAAGCCAAAGGTCTGGCTCAGAGCAAAGTGAGAAGGGAATGCCAACCTTGGCAAATGCAAGGCTGGGGGTGTATTTTATTTGCTTCCATCTTGGGGTCATGCAAAGTAGTGTTTGGGGTTTGTTTGGGGKTTTTTTTGTTTAAATTAAAAGCAAAAAGTTGAATTAGCAATCCCATTAAGCATCCAYCCTGTATACCTCAGGGAAAGAAGACAACAGAGGTAAGACAAGGGGTTTGCAATACCACTAGCTGATGGGATGACAATAGGAGGCAGCCCACTGAAACCAGCCTGGCACCTTGGCTGGGAGCTCCTTCTGACCAAGAGGTCACTAAACGAGTGACACAGCTCCTTTGACTGTCTGTGGATCCACACCAGCCCTTTGTGTCTCAGTAAACTAAAATCACTGGCGTGCAACAGCAGCCAAGTCCTGTTGGCAAGAGCGTATCACTGAAGCGGAGTATGTTTGGGTTGTCGTGCTGACAGATTTAACAGAGAAATGTTGATGTGTGCAGAGAGCTCTATGGACATATTTGGTGAAGGAGAGGTTGGAGTGAGATCACTGCTGTAGGAAACAAATTCCCTGTCTCTGCAAGGCATCTCTGCTCTCCACTGTTTTGTGTTTTCCCTTTATTTTCCATGCTCTTTCTTTCACTCTGAATCTTTCTCTGACATACCAGGTGAGGTCTGGCAGGGGATGGGGTGACAGAAGTCAGTACATGGCCACAGCTGTTTGAGTGTGGAGCACTGTGGTGTGACATTCACAGCTTCCTCTGGCACTTAGAGTTGGCTTATCTCCTTTTTGCCATTGCTGCTTCTTTTCTTTTCCTCTCTATGCCGTAACATTTAAGAAACAAACCCAGGGTGCTCTTTGAAAACCAAATGGATTTTGAAAGAGACTGCTGCGTTAAATCCCAAACTTTGCAATGCAAACTTTCCAATCAAGCTAATTTTCCAAAATGCTGGCACTGAGTTTCTCTTCCTTCCCTTTTGATACTGTTCAAGCCTCTTCTCCTGGAACTGCAGCTCGTCCTATCGTGCGTGGTTGCCAAGAGCCAGTCCACAGCTCCCACACTGACATGCGGTTGAAATGACAGCTCCAGCTTTCACACGCTGGTGCACTGTAGTCGCTGGGGAGTTTCTCTGTTCCTGTTCCACTATTAGGTTTCAAACCTCCCTGCTGAGTAGCTGTCCTCAAGTCACATCAGGTAAGCTTAGCTATGCATTGAATTCAGAGAGTGGAACTAATCCCACATTTCAGCTTTAGATAGAGGAGAACAATGAGACGGGGAGCTAAGTCTGGCCTCTGTCTGAAAGGTAAGGGTTTTAATATATTAAAAGAAACAGATGTCCTACACTTAAGCATGTGTGTTGTATCTAATTCCAGGTCCACCTCTGTTTAGCTGAATGCCAGGTCTATATATTTGAGGCAAAGTATGTACAATACATAGTGTATGTATGTACAATACATATATGTCTAAATTATGTGTATTATGTTTCATGTGTGTATGTTCTGGTTCATTACTCTTGACAGGAAAGCTGTAATGCCAGGATCAATAGTCTGTATATAAATTCAGGAAGCTATAGAAAACTATTACCATTAGCAGACAGGAGCCAACCTCAACAAATGCATGCTTTTGCTTTCCCAACTGTTGATCTTTCTGTCACTGAAAGAATTACGTTCTGCCCCCAAGTTTCATTTCCACTAGTCAGTGGAGAAGTGACTGGCTCATAGTGAATTTTCTCCCAGCATTCCCTTTGCCTCAAAGGGACATTTATATTGACTATGATAGAACTGGATTTAAATTTTTTTAATGATAAAAAGATGAATCTTTATTCGGATCTGAATTTATAAAATCCTTATTTATAAAGATTTGAATCTTTTAGCTGAAATGAGTGGATATGCTAGCTGCTAAAAATGGTACTTAATTGTCTTACCAGGTCCCCAAAGCACTCTTGCTATTTTCTTTGGCAAATAGAGGAAAATTTTAATTTCCCCTCATTTGAAATGTAAAAAGAATGGTGAATAAGAGTGACTACCCTGAGATCTTGCCTGCACAGCACATGCTAGAAATGAGAACAGTCTCTGCAAGAAGAAAGTGGCATTAAAATTACTTTCCCTTTTAGCATTTATACTATTGCTATGATTAGTAAAAACTGAGTTCTGAGTGTTCTTCATGCCGATGACAAGCAAGTATGACAAATCTGAAACAGGAATTAATGTCTTAACTCATTTTCCCTGCTCTTCAATTCCCATGCTCTTTGTGTTGCTGACAAGCTTTGCCTTCCAGTTTGTTTGGGGCAGCAGGAGTGATGGACCATTTCCCAGCAGGTGAAGGAACACTTCCCAAGCCAGGTCTTGGGAGGGACTGGTGAGCCTGCTGAGAAGTTGCTACAGATGGCCTGAAGATTACACAAGGAGCTGATGGGCATGCAGGGCCCCAGCTGGCCCAGCCATACCTGCAGTCACATTTGTAGGCTTGCTTTCTGGCTGATCAGCAAGTTTAGTTTGAAGGCACGTTCAGACTCTAAAAAAAAAAAAAGTGCAGATGCATCCTCTTGTAGTGATGGATCCTCCAGGGTGAGTGCTTTGCTGACCTCCAGTGTGGCTGTCTCAGATTTCCTATGGGAACTGTATGTGCTTCTAGGCTCGCCTGACATGTGAGTCAGGGCAAAGGCATTTGGTTTATGGTGAGTGCATTCAAAGGGTGGAAAAGAAACAGTGAATCAGGCCCTTAGGTCAGGCTGTCTTTTCCCTGTGCATGTGCTGAATGCCCTGTCCTGGAATGAGGCAGAGAAAGGCTATTGTATGGAGCTTCTGTGCACTGGTGGGCATGTGCTATGCAAAGAAGTACTTAATGTAATACCAATTACCTGTAAAACAAAACAAAAGGCACCAGAATCCCAATTAAGGGGGTTAGACTTCTTCAGCTGAGCATCTGACCTAGCACCAAAGTGCTACTTCAATATCTGTATGTGTAGTCCTTTGAGATGTGGCCTCAAAAGCAGAGCTTCCCATTCCCCAATATGCCAGATCGTCATCTTGGCTCACCGTCTGTGCAGTCTCTTGGCAGACATTGTAGTTCCCTTCTCTACTCAACTGATGGATTTTGCAAGTGCCTTTTACCATGTGCTGCCCCAGTAATTGAAACTGGTCACAATCTCTCCAAGATGTAGCTAATTCGAAATTGTTGACCTGTCATTTGTTTCTTACTTTTCTCCTAAGGAGGGCTGAGTGTGAAAACTCACATGGTCGAAACAGAAATGGTTGTGTGAAGTCAAATGAGTGCTAAATACAGAACAAGGGGCTGGGGGGCACAACAGCTGACAATTTCTGCATTTCAGCACAGCGTGGTCCCATCCTGAGCCTGACAAATAAGAATCCTGGTTTTTGACTCCAATGTGGCCTTTGGTAGTTGTTCTTAAATTTGTGTAACAGACCAAAAGAATTAAGTTAAATATGAATTAATCTTATGGCAGGATAATACAGGTATCTACATATGAACCTCTACTTTTATTTATATGTCAGTTTATCATCTATTTATCAAACAAGCCTAGGAAAGTTCAGTAGTCAAGATGCAGTGATATTCAGTGTAATTCTTAAATGGTCAGATTTGAAGTCTTGGAAACCCTTCCTCTTCCCACCCAGTAGCAAAAAAGTGAATGACCTGCTAGCTCCAAGTACCATATGAACCATTTTATCTTAACTATTTTTGCTTGGAAAGCTCTTCTTTATTCTACTAGGTTAAAGAGCAGGCATGTTGTCTCAGCACAGTTAAATCCCACAGCTTATTACCATGAAATACRTGAGCTTAGAGGATATGAAAGTGTTCCATCCAAGAGGATATGAAAGTGGTCTGCCCAGAGAGAGTTCAAGGCCTCTTGTATAAGGAACGCAGTTCCAGCCTTTAAAGYTGTACCATGTGTCAGGATTTTCAAAAAGGCAGTTCTCAAAATGGCCTTTTAAACTGGCAGTTATTTCCCATACATCATCAAGACGGACTTTTAGAGGAGAAATGAAGAAAGACACTAAAAAGAATTCAGTTTGGAAGGGTTCCTCTGCTTCAGAGGCGCAATGGCAGGATGTGCAGGGACAGTCTAGCTAGCTAAAATTTGACCAGCCCAGGGTCCCAAGAGCAGCTTAATCATTGAAGCTTTTGGAGCCTAAATTGGGTGGCTGGTCTGTATTACAGCTGGCATCATTGCAGCTTTACTGTTGCTAGCATCTCCTTGGGCCAGATTAAAGCTGAGTGACTGCAGTTTGACATAGTCTTACTTGGCAAATTAATTAGTGAGCAAAACCTGTATGACCTTATTTGGGGGAGGACGGGGGTCAAATGGGGGGGAAACCCTGTTGTCCATCTTACTGCTTTAGATTCCAGAATGAGTCGTCTTCCTTTTTGTATATTCTAAGACAGTATTTGCAAATAATTTCTAGGAATCCACCCATTGTCTGACTTGCAGTTATCTGATTTATTCTGTTGCACAGAGATTTTAGAGGAAATAACCTTTCATTCTTTTTAATACATAACCATTAAATACACTTTTACATTCAATAACAGACTAGGCATTCTCCCTGGACCTCAGCTGAGTGTCCCTCCATTCAATAATAAAGCTATTGACCACAATGAGAAAAGGATCTAAAGCCACAAACAGAAAATAAAAATTGCCAGTGCCAAGAAATATGTAAACTGAAGTTTTCATAAACAGTCAAATATTCCAAATTGAATCCATAGAATATAAATTATGCAATTGAATTTGGGTGGGTCAATAAGGGCAGGTAATGAGACATCTGTATCACAGCCTGTTCCTTAAAAAACCTAATATCATGTATTAAATTTATTTCCTTATGAAAGCTGACACATTGGGCTTTCCTCTATACAAAAAAGCAAATACAGGGGCACTTATAAAAATATTCACACTATCTATTACCCTTTCAAGGATGTTAAGATTGTTTATGGTTGTTACCTTTCTGCATTCAGTGAATAGGTCTGTAACACCACACTGCCCCATCTTGTTGTCAGATAGTATTGACTCAAAAATAGCCATTAAAAGTTAGATGTCTGAGACGCTTTTTTTTTTTTTAAGCAACAGGCCTTCTGAGTTATGAAAATAACTCCAGTGTATCAAGCTTCCAGTGTTCTTCAGGCTGAAAGTATGAAGGGGAGAGATACTTTCCTTCCCGTTGCGGCTTCAGGGATTGTCTTTTCCATATTCAAGTTCTTTAAAACACAAAAAAAGTTACTGCTGAGAGAAAGAACTAAAAAACACAGCAGCTCTGAGTGATGACTTCAGAATGGCCCAGGGATATAGGATGGTGTTGAGTGATTCAAGTTTACTGTACTCTCCCTAAGAAGAAACAAATGTGGTTGCAGCTATGCCAGCTCCCCCAATTAAGAAGGAAAACTAGTTTGCTCTTAACCTTCTTGGCTTGTTCCAGGCAGAAGAGGCACTTCATTTTTTGCTCTTCCCTTTCTCTAGCCATCTGCGCTCTTTGGGGAGAGTCTGCACCTTTCCTGTGGTTGAATCACATTCTGACTAGCGGCTGGATCAGTTTACTTCTACGTCAGTGCATTAAAGTCCCAGCTCTTAATTGTTGGAGCTGGCCAGGCCATCAGTGACCTATTTCTCTGGAGGTCTGTATGGGTTTTTCCATGCAAGCTGCAGAGTTTTAATAATACACACACACACGCAGGTAGAAGCAAAAATGGATGGAGGAGAGAAGGGGCAGCAAGAAGTCATCATTCTTCTCTGTTGTTACCTCTTCCACCACTGCAAGGGTCTGTTTGATCTGGGCCCTCTGGAAGTAGAGAGGAGGTAGCCAGAAGGGTTTGGAGATGAGATTAAACTACTTGCTGAAATCCGGTTCTGGAGACAAGGTCAGAAATACACCTCTTCGTGCTCTGGAAGGGGCATTATTTCCCCTTTCTGTGTGGTTTGTTTTACAGAGTGGCCAAGAAGCCTGGGGGATATGGGTCGTGTTTGCTGGCAAGAGGGATTTCAGAGACTCCAGGTCTGATATGCAGTGTTTGTTATAAATAGCTGGGAAGCCGGTTATTTTTCAAGTGGTGCTTTTAAACACAGCTTTTAGGAATAAGAAATTAAACATGCACATGTGCATGAAATACCAAAGAAATACTTTACCTGCAAAGAGGCTAGAGTTAATTCAGTCTCAGTGAACGCTCTGGTAGTGCCACATTTTCTGTTGGCAACCGGGGCTCTGATGCACACCTCTGTAACACAGCCACGAGAAGCTTAAGGGTCCTAGCGTGTTAAGGAGGGATCATCATAAAAATACAATTAGAGACTTGAGAAATTGGAACAGGGTTCCTATTCTGAGTCCGCTGTAACCCAAACAGGGCCGTTTCCTTTGAGATAGCTGCTGGGTTGTATCTGCTGACAAATGTGGTTTCACTGGGACCAAACTCACAATCTCCTCTTTCTGTCCCCTGCGTAGAGCAGATCCAGCGGAGTACAGATTTCTCATCTCTACGCAGGTACCCAAGCCTTCTCTGTCAGGCTCCTAGTAATCACAGATTGCTCTTGCAAAACTTTGTTGAGGGTGGATGAATGGGTATTTTGTTCTAAAGTGACTACTCCAGAATACATCACTGTCACATCACCTAAACAACGCCAGTCACCCGGATTTTCGGTAGCTGCTGGGTCTTGCTGAAAACAGTAGAGTCTGTTCATTCTGAGATTAAGGAGGGATTAGCTGTGCGATTTCAGTCAGCCTTAAGAGAAAGGTTAAATTCTTTGGGAGGAGGAAGTACGTGTGTGTGTGTGCCCATGTGTCTTCCAAAACAACAGATGGTTTCAATAAAGTTGCTCCTGCTGCTAGGAAGTGGCACTTCTTGACATTAGCAGAGCCATATCTCATCAGGATTCTTGTTTCTACCAGCCTGTCTCAGCAAGGCCAAATCCACTGTACAGTATGGGGTAATCAGAAAAGGCACTCCAATATCTGCCCCATTAATTGCTCCCTGCCAGTCTTCCCTCTATTCTGATGTAATGCCCACTGTGCTCAGTATGGCAGGATTGATCGGCTTTGAAGGGCAACTTCCCCTAACGATCCGCAATTCCCCCTACTTAAACTGCAGCAAGAAGTGTCTTTTTAAAGGTTCTGCAAGAAATGCGTGATTTCTTGGAACCGCTAAACAAAAACCTCTCTGCTTCAATCAATGTATCGATGTATTAAATTATTGTGCAACTAAATTAATGTTCCCCTTGGTGACAGAATTGCAGAAAATGAGCAGTGTTTTATGCATTAAAGACACACTTGTAAAAGATTGTTTTTCAAGGTTAGATTGTTCCACAGTGAATATCAAGATTTTTCCAATTAAAATATGAGGGGTTTTCAGAGTGTAATTGTATCAGCTGTGTATTACTTCTCACAGACTCACAGTACTGATCAACACATACAAATAACTGAAGAATTGTAAATATTAGTAATTGAGACATTTTGGGGAGATAGCAAGTAATATTAATATTTTTTTACTAGTATTGTATTTAAATTTTATAGTTAAACAATTTTGCTGGAAATTAATGCTTTTTTTTTTTTTTAAACTCAAGAGATTCATGAAAAAAGTGACCATTCAAAATGTGGCCGTGAAAAACTAAAAAGTCTTGTCAAGCTTCTGCAAACCTTACTTTCCTTTGCTTGGACTGTGTGGTGTGTGTGGGGGTAGGTTGGCCCTTCCTTTCACGATGCCGTCCACTTTTCAGTGAAAAAACACCGTACAGGGAAGGGCCAAGAAAATAAGGAAAAGAGGCTGCAGTGACCTCTTCCTACAATTTTAAACTAAACACGATATACAAAATGAAAACGGAAATATTCTTGTGGATTAAAAATTGTTCCCTTTTAAAGCTGCTTGAACAAACCCCTATTCATATTTTTCTTTAAATTTTGGTCCAGTTGCATTTATTATCTTCATTTTGCTGGCAGGAGAAAACATGACAAGTCTTACCTAATACTGTGTAGCAAGAGCTGGATCCTCCAAAAGTGCTCTGTGCATCATCTCTTGTGTAGCAGGAGCACTGGGGATGGTTTGGGCAGTTCCCTACCAGATGACCCAAACCAACCATTTGCCAAAGATATGATGCTCTCTTGGTCCCTATACTGAAGGTAGATGAACCACAGTTTTCTAATTAACTTGTTCTGTAGGTGTAATGAAGGAGGGAAACATTTTCAATAACTTCATTGTTTGTTCAAACTTTTTTTTCTGGTATCTTCTAAGTCCTCAAATATCTGAAAAAGTGCGTATTTTGTTCATTTTCTCCTGAAACTTTTCCCTTCCCCTCTTTCCTTGCCCGGGCTCGTGACAATGACATTCTTTATTCTGAAGGCAAGAATCCCAGAACAAGCAGTGCCAGTGCTGAGTTCATAAGGGGGGCAATGTTTCTAATCACTTATAAAAGACAGACATGGACTTTGTGTTCCTTCTCAGTTGGTATTATTACATTTTTATTTTTGAACCTTTGGAATATCAAATGGGAAAAAAACACTTTCTCCACTGAGTGTTTTCAGCTGTATGTTTTCAAGCTGTATCTGCAGGAATGATAAATTAGGTGTGAAATTAAAGCATAAGTGAAAGCATCCCTGTCCCTCAATAACGAGGACATTTTGTATTCTTGCAAAATCTTAAAATGGTATCATCAGCTTCAGCGCATTGCTGACCAGAAGAATTAAAAAAACAAAAACAACAAAACCACTCTAATGAAAATTATTATAATACTGATAACAGAATTTACATCAATATATCTCAAAGGGCTTCACAGCTCCCCATTGTCTCCTGGGAAGCCAAAATCCATGAAATCAAATGATTTGATCAACAGCATACAGTAAATTAGTGTCAGCACCAAGCCAAGAACCCAATTTTCTGACTTCTAGTTCAAACACTGGRCCTGCATTCCTTCCCAGGCAAAACAATGACAGAAGAAAGAAAAGGATGCAGCAGAAGGAAAGGGAGCTGGAACTCATTAAGCATCTTGTAATTTCTGAAAGAACTGGTTCTAATATTTGTGCATAATGCAAATGCCATTTATAATACCTAGCTTTAACATGCTAGGTGACTGCCACGGATTTCAGAGCGACTTGCACAGGCAACATGCTTCTCATTTTGCACCTGAGAGGTCCAGCAAATAATATGCAGAGCTGGGTGAAAAAGCCAGGTCCCTGGACTTCCATGGGAGTGCTACACTGTGCTAAATCTTCTGAGTGCTAGGGAGCACTAACAAAGGTTTCCAGAGAGGGGGAGTGGGTGATGGCGTATTACACTTGAGAAAGACTTCAGACTAAGAAAAAGTGCTGTTATCAATGCCTCTTAAAGAATATTTAAACCTGTTTGTATGGCAATTTATTTGCTTCACCAAAAACCTTACAAAGGTAAGCTATTTCAAGAAAAGCTTGCGCTCCAAAGTACCGGTTCAATACGGTATCTATATTAAAAAACATTCCCCATTTCGCTTCTGCATTTTGAACACTAATCCAGCCCAGCCTAAGTGTCCACACCAAAGGAAATGAACTGTATCAGGCAATGTCATTTGCTAAAASGTAAGAGTGGAGGTATTCTCCTTCCCTTCGTTTTATATTTCTAGGGACAATTTCACAGGCCGTGCCATTGCTGAATGGGGAAATTGGAAAACTGCAGAATCGATTTGCAGATGTGAAGTTCTATTTTCTTTTACACCTCCTTCATCAGAGTCTCTATCATTCCTGTGTTGTGTATCATTATTATCGACAGCTGCCTGGACACCACTGATAATTGCTAAACTAGGGAAATGCTATGCCTTGCAAGTGAAAGGAAAACCACATAAGCAGCAGTCAGATGACACTGTTTTTGCCTTTAAATTCATCTGCTTTAGAGCACTGGTAATGCACCCATGCTAGATTATTTCTGAGAGTTAAAGGGAAATGTATTTTAAAAATATTATTTAAATTGGTTTTGTTTGCATTTTTTTTCTTAACAAAACTTCTCAGCCAAAAGCTGCAAAATTGTATTAAATCTATTTTGATTAAAACCAGAAAAATATACTGGACTTTGGAATGCTTCTACTATTTGTTAATTCTTCTTTCATTAATTGCGTTTCATAAAGAAGGAAAAAAAAAAACCACCAACTCTTCCACAGCAAACTTCTGATAATGACTCAGTTACCAAGAATGAAAACAGTGGCTAGTTGCTGCAGAAAACTGGAAAAGCCAGTGACTATCAGCCACTTTATCTCCRGGATGGAGAGAGAAACATGCTTTGTGATATTAAAGGTCATTGGCAACAAAATGGTCGCTTGTCTGCTGGCATCATTCAGCTGCTCTCTACATAGGACTGGTACGGCTGATCTGGCTGGCCACAGTGTGCTGGGGGGTGCAAACACAGGAAAAATAAAAAAGACTCCAAGCACGATGAGCTTTCAGACTAAGTAGCTGATTATACGTTTTTCATTAAAGGTTAATTCAGCCTTGCACAGCTCTGGGTCTTGCATCCAGACACTGCCCTGCCCCTGCCCATGTCCTTGCAGCATTAGGATAGCAGCAGGCATTTTCTTTTCCCCTCTTCTGCTGGTTTTCCAGCAGTGGCCATGGTTTCTGCTCTCCCTGGCCTGCTGGGCAGACAGCTTCTGGGTGACACCACTGATCCCCTTCAGGAGGGTTTGCCCCAGGAGGTGCAGGTCAGTGAGAACAGGAAAGAGGCAGTGCGAGGCCTGATAAAGCAGGGTTTATTTATGCGGAGAGGCCATTTCTGCTGGGTGCTGCTGGAGAAGAGAGCACTCTGGAGCAAGGTGCTGAAGGCTGCCCACACGCCCCTGCCTGAGGGCCCCAAAATGGCCGCTCCGCCCTGAGGCGCCCGCCTCCTCGTTGCTACGCGACGGGCAGAGCCCGCCCCCCCAGTCACCTCCTGGAAACTACAACTCCCAGGCAGCCTGCCCCGGGGGAACTACAGCTCCCAGCATGCCGCGCGCGTCAGGGGCGGTGCGCCTCCAGGGGCCTGCACTACATTTCCCGGCAGGCGGCGGGGGCGGCGGCCAATCGGCGCGCCCCAGGTTGGTCGGTGCGAGGAGCGGGGTTGGCTTCCGCGGGAGTAAGCGGGTCGCGGAGAGGAAGCGGCGCAGGGGAAGCAGCGCCGGTGACATTTCCTTTCGGGCCGCCCCCCTCTCCCGCTGCCGGAGCGGGGCCCCGAGAATGGCAGCGTTAGGAGGTCGGTGCGGCCGGGCCACCGGGGTGGGGGAACGGGCTGAAGTGGGGGAGCGGCCTGTGGGGTGGGGCGCCCGGGAAGAGGTCGCTGCTGAGGGGTGTTRGGGCCTATGTGCTGAGGGGTGTCTCTGTGGGGGGCACCTAGAGGAGGGCTGTTGGGCCTGCTTTCCTGAGGGGTGTCGGGGAGGGTGCTCCATGGGGGGTGTCCGTGGGGAGCACCATGTGAGGGAGGGGTGCTTGGGGCCCTCGGGCTGAGGGGTGACTGTGAGGGGTGACTGTGAGGGGTGACTGTGAGGGGTGACTGTGAGGGGTGGATGGGCCCCTGTGGGGCAGGGGTGCTTGGATGAGGGGCCTGCAGTGTGGGGTGTCACTTCCGGATGGGGAACGTTGTAGCAGAGAGGGGGGCCTGGGAGGTGTCTGTGGGGGATGGGGTCAGGGGGATGGGGTAAGAGGATGCCGGAGTGGGGGCCTGTATATGGGGAGAGAGCAGTACTGCATGAGGGGAGCTGTGCAGTGGTACTGTGCTTTGTTAGGGTGGAAGGAGGGTTTCCTGCRAGAGACACCCCTACACTGTGGTCTGTGTGAGGGTAGCTGAGCCGAGAGAGGGGAGYGGGGTTGTCCATGATGAAAGGCTTCTATGAAGGTGGATATATGSGGGGTGGAGAAGGGAGGGGTGTCTAAGAAATTAATGTGGAGAGTATTTTGGGGTGGTGTCTGGGAGGAACAGAGTTAAAATTTTGAGGTGCAAGTGAGAGGAATATTAATAGAGGAAAAACATGCTTGGGGTGAGAGGGAGAAAATTAAGGTGATGAAAGTGACTGGGAAGGCTTTACGGGGTGAAAACTGTAATGTGGATAGTGTCAAGGGTTAAATAGAAAAACTGGAATATGGGGATGAGTATCTGTTCCTGGCTGAGTCCACCAGCGCTGAAAGCTGCCTTGATTGCATGTGCTCATTGCCCAAGTGACTGGCAGGGTCAGAGAAGAACTATTTTGCATCTTTTTCACTGTTAGAAAGTAAATGGAACTCTTCTGCAACGGTAGCTACATCAAAGTTTTCTTGTACATCAAAGCTCTGCTAGGTAGGAAGCCTTGGAACTGATATAACAAAGTATTATTTACTTGGAATTTGCTCGCTAGTGATTAACGTTATTTCTGAACAAGTACAAGTAGAAATTCTCGCCTTCCCTAATGATTGGTTAGTTTTGAATGTTGGAGCTCAGTTACTGTGATAAAGTAAACTCCCTTGTTTTAGATTTTCCCTTTAAGCATTTACTATTGCATTTGGGGAAAAAAAAAAAAAGTGTTTTGAAGACTTTTCCTAACAGTACTTTGAAGAGACACTGACAATATTTGGCCCTAAGCCTGCCATGGGAAATGCGTGCCCAACAGCAGATCCCTACTGATTTAATTGTGACTGTGCTCAAAGCTGTGTCTGAGTTCTGAGTAAGAGAAACTGTAACTGCTGTATATCACCACGAGTTAGAATTTAAATCTCCTATTCATCATCAACAATTGTTGTTTGCTATTCTCTTTGCCCCTTTGTGTTGCCCAAAATTGGAAACGTTCTCTGTTGCAGTCAGCAGCTTTACCTGATTTGCAGCTYTTACCACCTAATGTTTTTCTTTTGAGCTGTCCTTTGTTGTTGTTGCGTAAAAATTTTGTTGCTATTACAAAACAGATTTTTGTGCTTGAGACATTGCTCAATTTTTGCTTTTGGATTTACTTCATTACGCATATCACATGTTACTTAGAAGCATATGCTCCACTTCGTATGTTTTCACAACGGTATGCGAACTCCTTCATACCTGAGTAATTTTAAATGGTAATTGTATTTTATTTGTAAAGAAAAACATGTAACCGTATATACAGATTTATGTGAATTTAAGTTTGTTGCCCAACATACTTACTGTAGGGCTGTTTCTTTATGAGTCTACGCTGTTAACCATCACTTGAGTAAGTTAGTAGCCAGTTCCTGTTTCAGTGTGAAGTTAAGTACGTACATATAGACTTGTGTAATGGTGTTGTAGGTTGGGGGCTTATTTTATTCTTCTGCATTCTTTGTTTTTCCCATTTTATAAGTCAGTAAGCAGTGTGATTYTTGACTTAATTTCCCTCCTCCCCAGTGATATGTAATAAATATGAACTATTTATATGATTTTTTTTTTTCTTAATATTAATGGATATAATTTTATAGGTTAACGGTAACCTACATGTACATTGGGAAAAGGAAAAAAAATAATTGAGATATCTTTATATCTTTACTCACCCTTGAAAATTTTAGGCTTGCTGTTGATGGATGGTGACAGTGAGGAAGTATGGAATATTAATTTGTGCTAATTCTTGTTCATGCATGGGGTTTTTTTGGGGGGTATGTGGGTTTTTGGGGGGTTGTTTTTTTGTTTGTTTGTTGTTTGTTAAACGGTTTCAATTTTGCTTTGTAGAACCAAGTAAGTTTTCACAAACACTGAACGGAATTCCTTCTTCAAACACAGTCAGCAGTGGAATGGACCCCTTCCATGCTTGTAGTATTCTTCAACAGCTTAAAACCATGTATGATGAAGGACAACTGACAGATATCGTAGTGGAAGTGGATCATGGGAAAACATTCTCCTGTCATAGGAATGTTCTTGCTGCAATCAGTCCTTATTTCAGGTACAATAGTCCATTGTTGTAGTGGTGATAAAAAGCAGAATTATAAATGAAAATTAGAAAAAATCACATCTATACTAATATTCCATGTAACTATTGATAATAGTAAGTAAAGATTATTGTTCTCTTAACGTCAATGAATTAGCAGTGTCTGTTTATCAAAGGAGAGTTTCATTGGAGAAAATGTCACATGATTTTAAAAAAAAAACAAAAAAACCCAAAACAAACAAAAATGCCTCCAGTATTGAGGGTATCTTAGATACAGTAACAGCATAGTTAAACTACTTGTTTCCTTTTAAAGTTGCATATTCTAGCATGCTAGAATATGCATATGAAACAACATGTTGAAAGTTGAGTGCAAAGACTTGGATATGTCAAGAGCTTTGCTTGTAAACTGAGTGAATTTTAATACGGGGTTAGTGAGATAATTAAGCAAGAAATTCCAGCTTGCCACTTTTGTTTCAGTAAGTCTAGAACTGATCTTAAATTTAGGTACCCAAACAGGACAGTGTAACATCAGTGATAAATGTATTTGTGCTGATATAAGGGCAAACACATTGGGAGTAGCTGTACAGTATAATTTCATTTCTTATACCTGTAGTTAGAAGGTAATTACAAATAAACTGCTAAATATTTTTCTTTTGTAGATCTATGTTCACTAGCGGCCTTACAGAGAGTACCCAGAAAGAAGTTCGTATAGTTGGTGTTGAAGCAGAGTCAATGCATTTAGTATTGAACTATGCATATACCTCCAGAGTAATGCTGACAGAGGCCAACGTTCAAGCTTTGTTCACTGCAGCTAGTATCTTCCAGATCCCTTCCATACAAGACCAGTGTGCTAAATATATGATCAGTCATTTGGACCCACAGAACTCCATTGGGGTGTTTATCTTTGCTGATCACTATGGTCATCAGGAACTCAAAGACAGATCACAAGACTACATTCGTAAAAAGTTTCTGAGTGTCACCAAAGAGCAAGAATTTCTTCAGTTGAGAAAAGACCAACTGATAAGTATACTCGACAGTGATGATTTAAATGTAGACAAAGAAGAACATGTTTATGACAGCATTATAAGGTGGTTTGAGCATGAACAAAATAAGAGAGAAGTGCACCTTCCAGAAATATTTGCCAAATGCATCCGTATGCCTCTGTTGGAAGAGACATTTTTAGAGAAAATCCCTCCCATGTTTGCACAGGCTATGGCCAAAAGCTGTGTACAAAAGGGACAACATAGTGCCAATGGCTATACGCAACGGCTTGGAATGACCGCTTCTGAAATGATCATATGCTTTGATGCTGCCCACAAACACTCAGGAAAGAAGCAAACAGTGCCTTGTTTAGATTCGGTCACAGGGAGAGTGTTTAAACTATGCAAGCCACCAAATGACTTGAGGGAGGTTGGAATTCTTGTATCTCCTGATAATGATATTTATATTGCGGGTGGTTACAGACCAAGCAGCAGCGAGGTCTCCATTGACCACAGAGCAGAGAGTGATTTTTGGATGTATGATCACTCTGGCAATAGGTGGATTCCGAAAGCTCCTTTGTTGCGAGCCAGAATAGGCTGCAAGTTGGTTCATTGCTGTGGTAAACTGTATGCAATAGGTGGTCGCGTTTATGAAGGAGATGGGCGAAACTCACTCAAGTCTGTGGAGTGTTATGACAGCCGAGAGAACTGTTGGACAGCTGTCTGTCCAATGCCAGTAGCAATGGAGTTTCATAGTGCTGTGGAATATAAGGATAACATCTATGTTTTACAGGGTAAGGTGTTTGACTGACTATGTGGTGTTTTATTGGAAGTGGGGGTTGTTCAATCCAACTGTCTGGGCTCTCTTGAGCACCTTAGAAAACCCAAGTTTCCTGGACGTTTAAAGAGTGCCCTTGGGACAACGGGGTGGGAAACAAGCTAGGGAGAGCAGCGGGCAAGGAAGAGTGAGGTTGCTGCTTTAGTTCTYGTGCCCTGGGAATGTGTCACTAAGTTGTAGTATTGAGTTATTGCACAAATGGCAGTTTTGGTAGTGTTCTAAGTCATCCATACCAGCTCCCTCTTTGAGTCACTCTCCATACAAAGCTGGACCACAGGAAAGAAACAGGATAGAGAGTACTGTAAGGTCATTGTTATTTACCGGAAAAAGTCAACCTGATTTCTTGACTTTGCATTCCTGCCACTCAGTAAGGTTGGTGGGCTTCCGCATGATTTGCAGAGAGTTTTCGTCTTTCATTGTTTCTGTATCAGGTTTGACTCTTGTTGGTTGCMGCTTTAAGTAATTCTGTTACACTAGCAGGTTCTCTCAATCTGTCTCTTCTATTGGGTCAGACATCTGCTTTAGATGGTTAAAAAGGAATGCTGAAGAATATTTAACTTGGTAGAGTATTTGTTCATCCTTTAAATGTTTCTTAGAATTGCTAAAAAGTGGATATTATTATAAGCTGTAGAATAAGAGTGCGTCTTGTTTACAAATTATAGCTGCACTAATTCTGTGCTTCAGTGTTTAAATGACAACTCAATGCTCACATAAATAAGCAAGCTACTTCACTGTGCTAACCAGCAAATTATAAAGATTCGTGTTATGGAAAGTAGGCAACTTTTCTATTTGAGTGTGGTAGATAAAACCTTGATTGAGTTGCACTGAAGTAGTATAAAAAAGTTAACTTTCAATAATCTTTCTAGAGAAAGCTCAGAAGTTTGAAGTAGTCAATAAGGATTGATGAGGGTGTTAAAATGCCAACGGAATGCGAGCGTCAGTCGCATAGGAGATTACACTGTGGAACAAAAGTGAATAATCAAAAAATGTATTATCTGTAAGACTTAATCTCTTAAGCTATGTTCCACCCATTTAACTGTATTATTTCTGTATTCTTTGTTATACTTGAGGTGCTCGGTTACACAGCAGCTTGGTTAAAATTCTTAAAATAGCCATGTGAAATTATATATGATTTGAATTATGCTAATATTTGGCACATGTTAGGCCTTTCTTCCCCCGGGCTTTATAAAAGACAAGGTGGTTTTTATCCATGTTCTTTTCATCAAGTTTGCAGAGCATGAGCTTTCAGTCATCTGAACTTCCATTTTCTACAGTCTGTAGACGCTACTCTGTGCAGTCAACAGAAGAGGTGTTTTATAATCTAATCGCAAACTAACGATGAATCAGTTAGCTTCATGCAAGTATTCACCTGGCATCCTTTTAAGCAAATCAACCTAAATGTGTAACCCAGCCACCTGATACAAGTAGCTTCAAAATCTGTGTGTAGTACAAGACACAATTATTTGCTCAGATTTAAAAACTTTCAAGCACTGAATTCTGAGACTCCACAGTCTGTAGATGACACGTTGTGAAGATGTTAAAGAACGAAACAAATACTTCAGATGTTTCAAGACTGGAATGTTGAAAGGTTTTGTCCCAAATTATTAAGCATGGTTTAGWAGTAGTAAAGGATAGCTAGGAAATATGTAAAACATTGTATTTCTGATATGCTTCAAATTCCCTCCTCTTCAGCTGGAATAGAAACTCAAAGTAGTTTTTACTCATGCTATTAATATTTTTGTAATGCACTTGGAAGAAAGCAGGCGATGGTGCTAGGTTTTTTGTTATGGGATCAAGGCTTTTAAAAATTGGTAGACAGTTTCTGTCTGTGGAAGAACATACCTGAAAGCTTAGTAGCTGCAGAATTGCTGTTCTGTAAGTGAAGCGTAAGTTATGTTTTATTTTTCCTCTCTCTTTTCAGGGGAATTTTTTCTCTGCTATGATCCTCAGAAGGATTACTGGGGATTTTTGACCCCAATGACTGTGCCTAGAATCCAAGGCTTGGCAACTGTATACAATGACTCCATCTACTACATAGCTGGAACCTGTGGAAACCATCAACGTATGTTTACCGTAGAGGCCTATGACATTGAACAAAATAAGTGGACTCGAAAAAAAGACTTTCCATGTGATCAGTCCATTAATCCGTATATAAAACTCGTACTCCTCAAAAATAAACTCCATCTGTTTGTCAGAGCTACTCAAGTCACTGTTGAAGAACATGTTTTCAGAACCAGCAGGAAGAATTCACTCTACCAGTATGATGAGGTTACCGACCAATGGCAAAAAGTATATGAGACTCCAGATAGGCTCTGGGATTTGGGCCGGCATTTTGAATGTGTTGTTGCTAAATTGTATCCGCAGTGTCTTCAGAAAGTTATTTAATTTTTTTTTCAGTAACAGGCCTTAGTGATTTCAGTGGTAATCTGATGCTAGAGAAAACATGTCTTAAAAGAAAACAAAGACATTCTGTCAGTATTTATTGTAAGCTGAAACAGACAGTTTTTTTGTATATGGGGATGGGTGCTCTTTAAAGGTTGCAGTCTGGGGAGGGAATTACTGGTTCAGTTTCATATTTACTGATATTTTCCTGGGAAATGAGAAGGAGGTTACAAAGTGCAATTATCAGCATTTTTTTTCTGGTAAACACTTAATCATGTCATACTAGAGGGGTGTTTTTGTGGTAAGAGCAAATTAAGTGGAAGAGCCAGGATAACTATGCACTACAGTGAAAGAAAACCTAGCATTAATAGCTAAGGATGTCCAAGATGTTTTGAAGTGACTTTTCTTTTTTTCTCTTTTTTTTAAATACGGGTAAAATTTGAGGCAATATCACTAAGTTGTGGGTGGTTTTTTTTTTTTTTTTTTTTTAGATTGAAAGTACATAGAGGAATGGTAGATCCTGATTCATAATGATCTTTTTTTTTTTTTTTTTTTTTTTTTTTTTTTTTTTTTTTTGATTGAAAGTACATAGAGGGATGGTAGATCCTGATTCATAATGATCTTTTTTTTTTTTTTGTACTGTTTTTGAATTCTGCTAAGATGGTTGTGATGTTGTTTGTGCACTACAATTTGGGAGAAAAACTCAAGCCAGAATTGGAACATGGAGTACCTTTGCCCCGGACGGAGGCTTGTTCAGATTACTGTACCACTTCCTGTCTGTGGATTTTTGTTAAAATTGAGCTTAATATGATGGGGGGGGGGAAATCCCAACACCTGTTTTCTGCCACATAGATGTAGTGCTGTAAAAAACATTTTTTTTAACACTGCTTAAAACCTTTTTTTCATCCCATAAAGGGCTTTAACCCAAAAGTTGATGGTGCTAGTACGTTTTTAATACTTGTTTGTCTGAAATGGGCTAGCCTTATGCTACTGTTTAGGACAGCCTGTTATTTTTCATGGAGTGTGTGTCTGTCTTCAGGCCCTGTCCTGTCATCATATTGTCTTTTTTAACATAACATTTTTACTGCAGTGGTATTCTTGCACAGAATGGTGACAGGATATGGCCTTAATAATATTGATTTTATTTTTTTTCTTTTTGTGTGGAGTGTTCATTCTGTCTCCACTAAAGTACAGTGCTATGTGCAGAGTTGGCATGTGCTCCAGTAATTTGGAAAAGTGTGACTTAACTTTACAAGTTGTTTTTCTTTTCTCCCTGCAATCAAGCCCTCAAATACCTTCAATTTCATTCTGATCTATAATGTGAAAATTTGCACTACTGAGCTGTCTTCATTATCTAGTGTATTAAAGCAAAATTGACAATAAGTGTCCATGGTTTAAATAATCTTAGATGCAAATATAGAATAGGGATCCCATGTATTTCAACACTTTTCTCTATGTATTTAACATTTAGCTTATTTTTAAAAGTAAATAAGTTCAAAGTTCAGCCTCTACTTCAGTAGTGAAAACTGGATTTAAAAGGGAGAAGATGAATCCTAAAACTCATATCAGCTGTAATTTGCCAGGTTTAATTTGTTACAGCTCTGATTTTTGCAGAGCTGTGAGTATGTTATCTTACTCTTCCCTGTTTTCTCAAGTTGACCTAAGTAAACCAGTTAACTTGAAATGGCAGTGGCCATCGCTGGCTGTAAGTGCTTACCATTATCTGGCTTAACAGCTGATATTTCAGTAAGCCAAATATTTAGCTCATTGTTTATCCCCCTGGCATGGCTGAGGATTTGGATCATGTTTGTTTACTATGTGGTCTTACTGTTCCCAAATGGAATCTTTCTAATACATGAAAATACTTGCCTGGTTCTATTTCTTAATTCTTGCACAAAATGTTTAAAAGGCAAAAACAAACAAAAAACTGTGAAATGAAAAGGAAAAAAAAATGCCTCTTTGCATTACATACCTCTTCTTCCAGAGATTCACCAAACCGCTTCTTTCAAATGTGAGCGCCTGATTTTTTTTTTCTGAAGCTGAAGTTGACAATTCTTGCTAAGACTTGCATTTTCCAACAGTGTTGAGGTGTGTTGTTTCTTTGTTTAGTTTTCTTCTGGATACTGTTTTATATATATCCATAGCCAAGAGTAAGAGTTTTTTTTAAAAGTACAACTAATTTCATTTTTAAAATTATCCTTAGTCCTTGGCTAGCTCTCTTTGCGCTGTTGTAGGCCTCCAGCTGCAAGCTTTCTGAAGCACCCTCCCTAACAGTGTTGCATTTGTGTGTAAAACCATTTTTTTTGCGAAGTGTTATGTAACTTTTTTCTTGTTTTTTGTTTTTTTTAAGCTTGGTTGAATATTTACAAGACTTCTTGCTGCTTTTTGACAATCTTCTATATTTATTTAGTAGAACAAATTTCAATATATTACTTGAAACTATGAAATAGAATTGAGTTAGCAATTGACTGGTCATGTGATGTATAGAAGTACAATATGCTGTGGTTAATTCTGCAGTAGGTTTGTTTATTTTGTTTATCTGCACTAAAGTACGAAGATCTCCATTCTGTTTAATCATTCAAACTGAGGGTGTGATCCAAGTCTGTAATGTGTTTAAAAGCTAAATCCTGGAACTTGCCGTGGGAGTAAATATACTAATCTTGTGCATGAGGAGTTTGTTGAGACAGTAATGCAGCTGTGACGTTTTGCCAATTCTTAAATGCTTCTACGTTTTGCTGAAAGTCAGATTCCTGGTAAAGTTTTGCTTTAGAGTCAGGCTTAAGTAAACTTGCACAGCACAAAAAAAGAATAATGCACCAAAGGTACTGATAATATTTAAGCAGTAATCTGTACATTTTTCCCCACTTGGTATTTTTTCTGCATTCATTTATTTCCCTTTATTAAATGAATTTCTAGCATTGTAAGGACTTACGTGAGTGTGAATCTCTTTTCCAAAATTATTAGTTACTTTAGAAGGAAACATTTTGTAATTTCCACTTGATTCCATCGTTAAATTTAGAATAACTAAAAGCAGTTTTGGTGCACCAAACATGCAGTGTGTATATGTTCTACAAGAAATCGAAGAGCTCCTTGTTCGTAAGGCTGTTAGAAATGGCATCCAACATTCAGTGCTCAGGTATGTTAGTAAGAAGTACTGTAGTCCTATGAGGGCAAATGTGTGGATTTTTAAACATTTTGCCATAATTGCACAATTTTGCATTTTTACTTAATGTCATGTTATGTTTCTTAAAATAAACCTATTGTTGAAATACAATGGAGTTCAACTGGTTTTGTGATAAATCTCTTGCATGCATTTTAGTAAATTTCTGAATTAACCCAATAATACAACTTTTTGATGCTTGTTCAGTTTTTGTATTTCTGCAATTGTGTGTCTCAGCTGTATGTAATGTCACTTTTTTTTTTAAGGCAGCACTACGCTGTTGCTTGAGGTGGAAAGTGCTTTGTTCTGCTTTTTAGTCTCATTCCTTGTGGCTATTCAGGTTTAACTTCTCATTTGCTTACACACAGGCGACATCATCTTTCCCTTTCCCTTTCCCTTCCTCCCCACCTTTGGCTGTAGCTGACATCCCAGCAGGAATGTCAAGTAGGGCTTTCCAGTCTGGTAATACTGTATATTGGAAAACCCTGAAACACTTCGTACTGAATTTCCCAGCATCCTTACTTAGTAGGGAAGTTACTTCCCAGGTGGTAAAAGGGACAGAGAGAGCACAGTGACGTTGGTTGCAAAGGAGTCTGCTGCAGAGCTGAGAACGAGAGGCCGCCTCTCCCCTAGCTGTTTAAGCAAAACTCCGCATTATATGTGGCTTCTGATGTAGTGATGGTGCTTAGCACATGTGCTTGTAAATTATACTTTTTATTCAAGAACCTTTGTTCCCTTTCAGAGACTGTCTAATGACTTTAGTGGTGATGCTAAGTCATTGCAGGAAAACAAAATGAAGTTCTCTTGTTTGGGAAGGCACTCCTAGTGTCAGGTTCTTGCAGGCATTATTTCCACCCTCCCACCCCCTCAGCCTCTCACCCCCAGCCTGTAAACTTGTCTGGGTGTGATTTGAAGGCTGTTCGCCTGGCAGTTTGGTCACAGCAGAAACAATTCAGGAGTCCAGGCTAGTGGTGGTTGTGTATGTTCAGATGAACTCTGCCGTGTGTGATCAGTAAGTCAGACTGGGTTGGCTGCCTAGGCTGTCCGTGCAGCAGGCTGACGTGGCAGGCTGCTCATGAGCTATGCAGTGCGGTACCCACCTTTCTGGAGGCTGCTGCATGATGATCCTAACCTTGAGTGAGTTTGTGCTGACAGATCCGCAGTCCTGGTCACCGGTTCAAAATGGTACACTCCCTCCAGTCAGACTGAATAGCAGTCTGCAGCTCTCCAGTTACAGTGCCCAAGGGTCCCAGCCTCTTTGTATAATCACTGGTTTACTTTGTGTGATCATGGCATTGTTCCTCATATAGTTGAACTCCTTTCCTCCAACCTGCGACAACATGTACCGGACAATCTTGCTATCTTTTCCATTTGCAGCCTTCCATTGCTGGGAAGACTTCTCCAGAGAAATTGGCCAGCAGAGCAAAGGCACTGCTTGCCTTCCTGCGTTTCTGTCCACATCTGCAATTGCTCTGTTAAAAACCAGGGACACGTCTCCTCTTGAAGACCTAGCAGAAAAAGTGATGAAACCAGCAGACGAGGTAAGCTTGGTGTTTAACTTATTTTAGTGGGCTGAATGAATCAACAACACAAACTAAACTGTATGTATTCTCTACTTGCTTCCACATCTGAGGACTCAGCTGGGGCCATGAAATACTAATGGCTGCTGTTAGGCAGATAGGTCTAACTAGTTTTGGCTGTACTTTCATGCTGTCTCTGGAGTTTGCTAATAAAATAGCAACTGAGAGTCCAAACTGTCCATCCCCAGCATGGAGTTTGCAGTTGTAGTCACCAAATACTTGAATGGTAAAAGCATCCTAACCTGAGTCTCCCTGTCTGCTGTCTCCTTTGTTTGGAGTACCTTTGCTCTGTCCAAAACTCTAAGAACTTATAATGGAAGATCCTCTAGTGCCATGTTATGGTTTTGCAACATGCTAGTATCTAGTGAACTGTTGGGACTTAAAGAAATCAAGAAAGAGCTGAAGCTGACAAGAACAAAAAAGAGAGACCTCCCTCTGTGATCCCCAAGGGAAAAAGTTATTTCAAAGCAAAATAACAAGAGACTGCAAGAAAAAGATAACCAAATTGCATCAGCTTCCTGGGGACAAATCAAATTAACTCAGGGTCAACAGTTTGGACAAAGCTAAAGCTTCAGAAGCTGACTGGAATTATCTCCTTATAAGGGTTTTTTTAACCGGAGGGGAAAAGAAACTGAACTGAGCAGTTGTAGCATTAGCCTCAGTGAGCGCCTCACTTCAGATGCATCTGAATGGTTCTTGTGCTTTGCTGCAGTGCTCATGGCTCCTTCAGAAAGATGTCAGTGTATCTGTGAGTTAAGTAGTAGCTATTATCTGGTTTATAAAAGATGTTTACGGAGATGTCTGCAAACTTCCAGCTAAGTCATAAAAGTCATATCTGGAAGGCACTCTGGGTTTGTAATGGCCAGGGAGAGGGACCAGACCCAAAACTGGGACAGGAGTAGTTCAACCATGTTCATTGATTCTCTAATTTCTCTTTTGCTCTCATGGTGAAAACAGATAAATGAATTGGCCCCCCGTGCCCCAAATATCCTAGTAGCTCTTGTGAAATCCTCTTAACGCTTGGCATGCATCATAATGTGAAATAATGCTCTTCAATGGATGAGATAATTTTGCATGTTAACTTGCATTATGGCATGCATAACTTTGTTCCAGCAGTCCACTTTCATGAATCCATGTTCTGGTTCTTCATAGCCCCAAAGCGTTCTGTTCAGTCTCTAGAAGTACACTCATATGCTGCCTGCGGGGGAATATCTCACTGTTGGGCACTCATGTGCAGTCAACAGATGGAGAAATAACCACGCAGCCGTTGCTTTCTCCTTATCTCTTTGCAACATGTGCTCCACTCTTTGCCTCTTGAAGGGGGAAGAGTTAGACCAACAAAGCTTGAACCTCCCCCCTTTCTTAACATCTAGTAAGGTCCCATGTGCCTCACTGCTGATTTATGTGTTTCTGTACTTCACACGAATAATAATGCAAATATCCACTGTAAGAGGCAGGTGTTTATTAACTTTAGCTAAGTTTACATCATCAAGCTACAGTTTAACAAGTTATTTCAGGAGCAGCAAAACTAACTGATTTCTAATGTATCTCTCCATAGTGGATTTTCTGAAGCATAAAAAAGGTTGTGTTTGTCAGCTTTCCCTTACAGGAGGTAGCAGTGGAATCTCTTTCCTTTTTAGCCAACTAATTGCACACAAAACCTGTACAGACTCTTTACATCTTTGAAAGCTTTGGCCCTCCACAAAATGTAATTTAAACCAGACACCATCTCAGAAGTTGAGGTGTGTGTGTGGTAGCGGATAGCGAGAGTGATCAAGCATATGTACAAAACCCTAAATACTGTGTTTCCTCATGGAAAAAGTGCTAAAAATCCCCACTTGGAGAACATTTGGCTGGGTTTGATTGTTTTTGAGGGGCTAGGCAGCTTCCTGCATGTCATAAGCTTTGAGTAAAGAAGGCATAGATTTACCTGAAGAGGAACAAAAGGGAAATAGATAAAGCATGATGTCCTACTCTTTATAGTACCTGAGTGATGGTGAGGCCTTCCCAGCGTGGAAGGACCATTGCTGCGTGCAATTCTATAAAAGTGGGTCACAGGTTTCTCCTACGTCCTACTGCTTTCTGCAGCTGTGGACCAGGACATTGCCTGGCCCCACAGCCACAGCAGATTAATGGGACAGGAGGCTGTGTACCCTGACAGCCTCAGTTACTGTTTTTAAAGTGTGGAGTCTGACCTGTTACAAGACAGTATGTGCTTATTTAGATCTTTGCTAGTACTCAGTGACACTTAATGATAACATACCTGTAAAACAACCAAAATAGTACCAAATAAATCCATTTAAAGGAATGCTCTCTGTGTTCCCGTGTCTCCTTAGACCTGCACGTGACCTCTGTTCTGCAGCTCTTACTGTCACAGAAAGCTGGCAACATCCAGTCCAAACGTAAAAAGTATGAACTGTATGTTCGGTTCATGCCAACCATTGATTCTTTTTTTTTTTAATGATACATGTATAGTTTTTGATTATCTGTAAACTCAATTCTAAATTTCATTAGATTAATTAACTTGAAGTCAAGATGTATGTGATACATCAGCTGCAGAAAAATATTTGCAGATAAATTTTGAATTACTTTATTACCTTCCAGTTTGATTCTGTTCATATTCCTTCAGTAACAGATTTCTTCAAACATTCTGAAAAGTTTAGGGGCAGGAACATTTGGTGAACATCAAATTCACCTTCTCCCACAGCCAATACATGAAGTGCTTAAATTGTATTTACTCTGCAAATTTGCATTTTGTTTTTCTTAAACAAAAGAAATAAAAGATGTACCACACTTTATATCAAAACTAGTATATGGAGAGCAAGGGTTAAGAAGAAAGAGCCATCTGATTAGTCATTAAAACTTCAATTTTTCATAGGCCAATGAAACAGTAAAGGAGAGTTTCTGCTGCTTTTGTCCATCTTAACCACCGATGGAGGTGACCAAGGTTTTCCAAAGTGATTTTGAAAAGCAGTCTCAATAGTTTGAATTGCTATTGCGTCCAAAGCGCATACAAACGCTCACAGCCCAATAACCATCAGCAGAAAACCTTTATAATTTAGGCAATTGCTATTAACACAGAGGTGGAAGGAGAGACAACTTAACAAAAGCAAATTCATGTTTTGGTTTGGTAAAGCACCAGTCTAAAATGGGTCAGAGCTAAGGGAACTATCAAGTGTCTGCAAGCAAAGGAGAAAGCACATTTTTGGAAGAAAAAGACCAGCAGTGTAGAAGCTACTTAATTCTAAAAGTCTAAAGGAATTTCATCTTTGCAATACCATTAAATTTTTACAATAACATTATTCCTAAAGGTGTAGTGTTGAAAGAAATTACCCCTGTGAACTCTAGGTCTGGTGTGATTGCAGCCTCTTCAATAGGCAGGTTATGATGACCTCCTATGGGACAGAGCACAGAGGACCAAGTGCATCTCAAATAATCTGTAATGAATTCTCATAGCACCTATAACTGCATTTAAGGATTTATTCCTTTTAGAAGACAGAAAAACACCAGATATGTTTGTTATATTTCTGGTTGTAAAACATTTTTAGAAAGAATAACTGGTAGAAGCCATGACCAGAAAGAGCTGGACCGTAAGATTGATCAGACCAAGGTGGGTCCAATTGGTATTCTCTTCCTGACAGTGAATTAATGGTGGATACCTGGGGAGACAAGAAGGGAGCTAGCTGTCAATACTCCCCAGTCTCCAGCAATTTGCAATCTGCAATGCCAGAGGTGGCATCTTTGTATTTAATAGCCCTCGATGGATTTCTCCCAAGAATTTATCTTGCTGTCTTTTGACCATTGGAGACTTTTTAAGCATGCTGTTACTATTGGCTGGTAGAAGATCCTTTTAAATGGGGAGGTGTGTGTTTTGTGTCCTGCATTTGTGAGAAGAACATCTGATCTGGCTGCGATAGCACTGGTAGCAGCCTTTCTTATTAATGTCAACTGGGAGCTAGTGCATGGTTTTAAGCATTTGTTGTGTCCTTGCAAGGAAGATATTTTTGCTGGGCCAATATGAAAAGCATGGATGACTGCATGGGGCTACAAGGCAGGAAGTGGGGGCTACAGTAGATGCTGACTTGCAAAGTTAGCTTGGATGAATCATTTTTCTCTTTGTCTCTGTTTACCTTTCTGCTGAGTTTTCTACTCAGATTGGATGAGAACGTTACCCTGGCCTGCCTACGGTCAGCTTTTTTCCTGTTTTTTTTCTTGTGCTTAAGTAGTGCGTTGCAGCATCTGGATTATAAACACGGCAGGGGAATGTTTTAAATCCCCCAAATGGGGATTTGCAAAGTAAGTCTTGTGGAAACATTCCTACTGAAATTGGGTTATATAAACCTCTGTAAAGCATGGACTCGTGTTGTGGACATTGCTCACTCACTAGTCCAAGCCAACTGCTCGGTTTCTGGCAAGAAATTCAGGAACTTTCTGTAGCCCCTCTCCTCACTCTAGGGTGAAATTTACCCCTTGGTAAGTGTTGCCATGGCCTGGTGAATCCCTTCATTTGTTCTTGAGTGATCAAAATAAGTCTGACACAGGATTTTAGGTGACCCAGAGGTCGTGCAAGAGAATTTCGGCCAGGAGGTTAAAATTGCTATTTCAGGATGGGCAAAGATGGGGGCTCTCCGTATGCAAATTCCCCTGGAGGAGAGTGGGAGCAGAGCCTGCAGGAACGTGTCATGAAGAAAGAATAAGTTAATACGTACAGGGAAAAGAGGGAGGAAGGAAAAGGGATATCTGACAAATAATTCATTAACATCCACAGAGATCTGAGAGAGGCCAGCACTCCGAGCACTGCACATGGGGAGTTTGCCCTGAATTTGTCCCTGGTGGGCAAAGGGCCATCCCTGTTCATGAAAGGTTAGTTAATGTGGGATGCAGTTGCCTTTGGATGTAACTTGAGGGGTCGAGTGGCAGAGGGTGTTGCAAGTTACAGAAAGGTCTTGCATCTGAGGATACAGCCTCTGATCTCAACCTTTGATCTCAGCTGCAACTGGGGKGGAGGAAGAGTTCGGCAGACGGCTTTCAAAGCTGAGCAGGTCGCTGCCAGGAGAGCCAGCAACCGGAGTGCCACAAGGAGGGGAGTGTGAGTGGTACCCACCTCTGCCGAAGAGAGAGCAGTCCCACTGAATGGCAGTTAGTGAGTTTGTGTGCCTGGTGTGTGGTGGCTTGCTTGGGTTGAGGGCAACTTGGCACCAGGGAGTCCCTGGATCAACAGGTGAAGCTGCATTAGACTTGGCTTTGATTTGTCATGGTGCTCTCATTTAACAAAAAACAAAACAAAAAACCCCAACTAAATAAAACAAATATTGTAGAAAATAATTGTATAGTTCAAGAACAGTCCCCAGTTGGTTTGGTTTACAGAATGGAGGACTGTGATTGTATATGTTGGTTCCAAAAGACAAAAGTTCAATAAATTAAGGAAAGAAGCTGGTAATATCAACTGGATTGAGACGTAAGAGCCTTGATTGTGCAAGAGACCTGGGATTTCTTTATTTTGCAGTTGTTGATAGTAGCCTCAGCCAGTTTCCTAAAGAGAAGGGAAGAATAGTGGATAAAGAAGATCCAGATGTGACCAATGAATAACGAACTCTAAAAAAGTAACAAGGGTAAAGCAGGAAGCCTATAGGGAATGGTGGATAGAGAAATGGGAAGTCCAGACGCATATAACTTCACAAAAAGGATGTCATGGCTATACAAAGGCAACTCTCAGGATTTTCCTCTGCTACAATAAAAGGTGAATAAAGAGGTGGGGGTTTCAATGCTCTCTGGGTAAAGCAAAGATAAAACCTGTCAAGGATGGGGTGGGATGGGGTGATCTCAAAGAGCTGACAAATGAAATTCCATGCACAATGCAACTGGAGAACATCAAATGAAATGTAATATCTCCATTCATTTAAATATGACCTGGAAAATTATAGGTCTGTAATTCTACCTCAGTAGTGTGGCAGGGCCTGAACAATATTGAGGGGAAAAACCAAGCGTGGTCCTGGAGGTAAATGGGCATTGATAGAAAAAACCAAGGGCTTCCCAGAGGACATAGAACAGTTATTGAAAAGGAAAATCAAAATGTAGATTTCCTTGAAGTGGATATTGGAGAAAGAGCTGCTATGGTGCCACATGGAAATTAAGAGCAAACCTGTAGAAGATGGGGGGCTGGTGCAGAGAAACTTTAAAGTGACAAAGACATGGCTAAAAGGGTGGTAATCAAAGAGGTAACGCCTCATGAGAGAATGGTCCTGGGCCCTCCTTAGTGCTGATGTCCCCACAAACTGTTGGCCACAGGAGAAATGAGGGGAGAATGTGAATGTATCACATTGCTGTCTGTTCATTRCTCAGGCTATTAAACTGTGTTAAAATTTTCCCTAAAGTTCGGTTCCTCCAAGTTAGCCTCTAGAAGCCTTGTTTTATAGTCAGGAAAGTAAGAGTCAACTGACGTGATTTTTATTTTTTAGTGTACACTACATTTTCTTTTATCTTCAGTTCCTCTGTTTGGTTTTCTGTATTATGTAAGAATTAGCCTTGATATAGAAAAGCTAGACAATGAAGCTGATACAATAATCTGATTTTATGCTAATGTCTTCTCAATAAATCTCCCATTGAACAGAAAATGAAATTAAATGAACAAATATATTCATAGTGTGGGACTTTTAAAGGTGGTGTACAATTAGTCACAGTTTTACAAGCAGAATGAATTGGTGGTAATAAAAAAATAACCTTTCTTGTTAATCCCTGAAAACGTATTTAAAGGTCAGGCTCAAACTTTTTAAAGGACTGCCAAAGAAGATTTTAATTTCAGGGGTCTGAGAATTTTTGCATATCCTAAACTTTGGTAGATTGTGAATACCAAACATAATGTTAAATAAGGAAACGTGTCCTCACTATGCTCACTCCTTAATCAATTTTATTTTGTCTAATTTCAGAACCTCTAGGATATGTCAATATTTTGGGGAGCTTGGTATTCTCCATAATATTTGAATGGCCTAAATTGGGTAGAATAACCATAAATGGAGACAGTGCAATGAAATGCATATTTGATAAGGAATAAAAGCTCTTAAACATCTTGTCAATGGACAGTCATTCCAACATCACCACTGTTACTCTCTAAGTTGGGTTTTCTTTTAAAATCCCACCCTACAGTAATGAAGTATAGTTAATATAATTCTAAAAGAAAATTATTTTTTTCTATGGAGAAACTTAGATGATGGGGGATAATAGATTCTGCATCAGAATAACTTGTTCTATATATTCTGGATGCCTGTAATGGAAAAATAATGTTCCACAAATTTCTATCAGACCATTTTATTACTTAATATCAGAACAGGAGAAAGTTTGCAAGTGCAATCTTCCTTGCTGCTGAAATTATAACGTAGCATCCCTCATAGTGTAACAGGACATTTTCATTATTATTTATTATGTTGTTGTTGTAAAAGACTTCTTAGTTGGTCTTCTCTTGATATAGCAATGAAATCTCAGAAAACTCAACAACTTGCAACCCTGGATGTTATCCAGGTAGCAATTAGAGTTCTTCATGACTCTAGTATTAGTATTTTGGACTAATGTTTCCTCCAGTTACAATTAGGTTTTGCTCATCTGCTTTGGACAGAGGTCTAGGGCCATAGGGGTTTTCTTTTATGTTAAGAGTTGAGTAGTTCTTATGTGTGCATTTGCCAGGTGGCCCTCGGAGCAACTAAGTGAAGAGTGCAGCAGCTCTTGGCCCATTTAAAGAGTGCTTTTGAGTGAGGGTACAGACTGACATGGGTTTCTCTACTTGCTCATTTCCATGCACACCAGACCGGCTTGCTAGCTGGAGCACAGCATGGCTCTCGTGTGGCTGTGCAGCTCCTGCCCCAGACTTGCAGGCACGCGGCCACCTCAGAATGTGAGCAGTAGTCATGCCTGCTTGGACTTGCCTGTGCGGACGTACCTGTGATAATCCTGGACAAGCAGTGGAATAAACTGACTTTAATTTGAAGGGTGTTTAGGCAAAAGGACTTCTTCCACCACACCCTCCTCTCATCTTCCCATGGGCATCCGGGGCTATAAATGGTAATGAATCCTCACAGGGGTCTCAGTGGAGCAAAGTTTGCAGCCATATGTGCAATACAATCGCTATGTGCTGTTAGGCTGGATCTGACCACAAGTCCTTCTCGCCCACAGTGGCTGGTAGTGGATGCCAAGGGAGGAGGATGAGAATGAGACTGATGTGTGGTGATCCTTCATCAGCGTAACCCTTGAGGGCCTCCAGAACCAGTGGTGATGCCTTTGCAAGACTGAGCATGGGCTTACATAAATTCCCTTAAATAAAATGTAGAAGGAGGTGAACAGTCTCAGTCTCTGATAAAAAAGACAGTGAATAAAGGTTATGATAGGAAAAAAGCAACAATTATCTTTGAGGGGGGAATTGAAAACTTTCAATGGAGGTCTGATGAGTATTTTGTAAAGGGCTTCCTAAACTCATCCCTGTATTTCCTGATGTATCTGGAAATCTCGTCCAAAAGCAATGTGGTATTCTCCTTGGTTGGGGCTGTTTTCCCTTTCACCACCTTTACCTGCCACCAAAATGATGGGCGGTGTGGACACAGGTAACCAGGGGAAGGTAGGTTCTCTGTTCCCATGGTCCTTGTTAAGGAGAGGGGAAAAATACAGCTTCTTTACCTAGGTGAAGTAAAGGCTGAAAGGGATATGATCACTCTCAGTAAAACCATCAGAGGATAACACCAGGGAAGAGGAGAAAGCCTTTGAGCTGTATAACGCCATCAGCACAAAAACATTATAAAATAGAAATAGATAAACTTGAGTTAGATGGTATGTTATTAACGATGAGAAGTGGGAGGCTCTGGGACAATGTCTTCATGAGAGGAGTGGGGAATAAATGCTTAGAGCAGTTTGAGAGTTTATGAACCAGATCTCATTATGTTTATACAGTGTTCTTGAACTGGCTTTCAGCTCCTTGTCTTAATGCTGTRTGTTCAATTCGCAATCTGGGGGTGCCCCAGCATGCTGCTGAGGTTGGAGAGGAGATAACGTGCCTCTGTCTACTGCGCGTGCAACAGTTGTCCAGACATAGGGGAATCTTGAAGCCTGTAGCGTAAGGGCCCCATATTAGTGTTATCACTTAACAGCTGTAAAAGTAGATGAAAGAAAGCATGAATTCAGGAGTATATCTGTAGGCACATCGCTAGCTTAAAATAATAGTTTTTTTTCTCTACTGTTCCAGTAGTGTCTTCCTACTTACAGTTCGAATCCAAACTGCATCTCTGAAGAGGCAGTGGACTCTCAAATAGATGCAAATTACACTGTACTTTTCCTACTGTGTTTTTTCCCTTTTATTTTGCAAGATAAGCAAAGGTCCCTCTGTCCCTAGCTAGCTGACTACTACCTCTGAGGTTCAGCAAAATGTGTCCAGCTGATATCTGGGTCTGCTCCTTTCCATTAGCTCTGATGATGCCTTTTCCTATCAGCTTCCCTTGCTTCTGAGTTTGCAGTATATAAAGGCAATAAACCACCTTTTATCCGCAAAGATGCAGGTGTACCTACCTGGCACCCTTTGCTGTGGGACCTTCTCCTCTCCCCTCTGATTTAATGTCTTGACCTTGAGAGGAGACTTGTGGATTAACTCCTGAGAGGCACATAGGTTTTACTTTTTTTTTGTTTTACCCTCATTTTATTTTAATGGCCAGGGAAAATGGGAAGAATGCAAATGAGTGAATGCCCTCTTTGATCTGTGTTGCTCCTGAGCATAATCTGCTAACCTGGCAGGCGCCAGGCACAAGAGGAATTGCTGCCCCTAAGTAGGAAGAAACTTCAGCCTCTTTTTGCAAGCAGTTGCTTGCAGTTTGCTTGTTGGGTCAGGGGAAGCGAGCAGCCAAGAGAGCCTCGTCCCCCTGCAGAACAGGGGAGCTGGACGCACTGTGGGGCCGATCGCCTGCTGCTCACGTAATGGGAATTATTCTTTTAAGCAGGGATAACCTGAAATCATAAGGTTTTTCCACCCACATCTGACAAATACACAATGAAGCGTTTACCCTAAAAAAGGTACAACTGTGGTATCTGCTTCTCTCCGGAGGGACTGGCTGAGCAACTGTGACGGGGCAACCTACAGAAGCCATCTCCCGAGGTGAGACACCGAGCTACCGGCTGGATGTGGAAGAGAAAATGGAGGCATTAACTTCAGTTCTGAATGAGGTCCATCCCTGAACACAGAAGCCGTGGGAGTATTTTGAGGTGTGTATTTAAAACACAGGTGGAAAGGCGGGGTTATTGGAGAGGGAAGGGTGATTTTGGTTGTGTTAGAATTGAACAATAAAACTATTAATAGCCAGCAAAAGATCAAGGCTTCAAGAGTGGGTGATCCTCTGTACCTCTAAATTATTTTACTACTCTTTAAAATGATGCCTGATTACACCATATGCATATTCTGTAAAACACACATATCCTTTGCTCTGCAGGACACCGGGAAGTGGTTTTTGCTCTGAAATCTGGATTGACCATGTCTCCTCCAGTCCCTTCAGACCTGGGCTACGTACCCCCTGATGGCGGATGGGGGTGGGCAGTGGTGTTTGGAGCCTCCATCTCAATTGGTTTTGCATATACCTTTCCTAAAGCTTTCACAATCTACTTTAAAGAGCTCCAGGCTGTTTACAGCATCTCCTACAGCCAGATAGCCTGGATAACATCCATCATGTGTGCTACCACCTACGGAGGAGGTAAGTGAAGCAAGACCGTATGTTTCTTTGGAAAAGAGGAGGTTGGATCTCTACACCAAAAGGGGAGGGGAGAATATATTCCTTTGAGAAAGTTCTTGGAAAGCTCTAACTGCAAGTTTGGCTCTCTGTTTTCTGATGATGTATATTGGCAAACCAGAGAAAACCAGTACTGCTGAGTATTTTACTGACAACTTATATGATGTCACCAATTCTTGTTATTTCATCAGAAATCTTGCTATGTGTGGGTGGAGGCTTGGCCATGGTGGAATTATTTGAGTCTTGGACAGTTATTTCAGCATATTTAGTACTGCATCTTTTGTTCTGTTCATATTCTTGGCTTTCTTTTTGAAACAAAAAAATGTATTTCTTGCACTCATGATTGTAGAGAAGATGCTGGAAACTCAAAACCTGAAGTTTTGCTGATGAACAGGCATGGCATACATGCATGTAAATTTTGAGAGAGTATGTAAATGTTTTTAAATATTCCCTAATTCTGTTGCTAAAATCTTGCTGCAAGTCATTTATTAAGGGATGATGTTTTAGATTTCTCTCTGCAGAATCTTTCTGAAAGGACAAATGTGTCCACTGGTTACTTCAAGTTAAAACGTTCACTGAGTACTTGCACCTCGGCTGCAAAAGTTGCTGTTGTGCAAAGGTTGTGGGAAGGTATTGCTTGTCCTCCTAATGAAATCACCAAATGGATATTTTCAGAGGGATGTTTGCTTCAGATACTGATGCCAGGTATCAGTTTGCCACTTTGATCTGAGTAGCTGGTATGTATCTTGCTGTTAATGGTTAGTAGAGGACCATCTTGCTTTCAGGTTGCTGATGCCTGTGAGGTGCGGCTGCTGGAGGTTATTGCCGGGCTCTTAGCAGACTCCTGGTTCTTCTTAGCTTGTTTTGCAAGGGTCAAACGTAAAAGGATTAACACTTGAGAACACAAGAATAGCCACACCAACTCACATCTATCCAAACCTGTATTCTTCCTCAAACAAGGTCAGTGACACACATTTTGGGAAATACTATTACAAACAAGTTGTAGATGGAGGGAGCCTCTGGGTACCCCCTCGCTCTCAGGACAGTGCGGTTTGGAAGCTTCCTGGGTCACACGCTACAACGTCAGGGTACACGCTGTGTACAGAAGTCACGCATACTCATCTCATGTACTTTAGGAACTAATTTTACATGGCATTAAAAAAAGAGCTGTTTTGTCATCCAATATGGGATGGATTAAGGTGAAAGGAGGAAATGGCTGTAAGGCTCACCTGGCACTCGGGACAGCGATACACGTTGCTCCGTCAGTGTCCTGACCAATGCCTGTGACTCCATGGACAACCTGTGTCTCTACTCTTTTGACAGCTCATGCCTAGTGTTATTGAGCATATGATTCCCAAGATGACTGCATGCCTTGGAAATCTGGCWCGGGAGCAAGCGACTTTTTAGTTACTGATTCAAATCCAGTCCTTCTCAAGGAAGACTGAAGGCTCCTACTGCCACCGAGCCAGCAGCTGGTCTCAGCCAGCTAACCCACCGGGGCTGACTGGCATGTTCGGGATGTACATGACCAGAGAGGTGTGAGTTGCTTCCCTGCTTGCAGAAAGAGCCTTCTCAGGTCTGGCTGGAGTTGATCAGCTGGGCAGCAAGGAGGCTTCGTTGGGCTCTTTGGGCTACGGTTTCTGCTGCAGATGAACAGAAAGGTTCACTTCCAGGGTTATTAAATCTGCAGCTCTACTGAGAACCTGTTTCCCCTTGAAACAATGAATGTATATCCTGTGGCCACTGTTTGGCTCTGGTGGTTTCACGTCAGGAGCCGAGAAGGGCTAACGGAGTCTGAGCGAGAGACTGAGAAGCGATTCAGGCTGTGTGGGGCTGCCAGAGGGCTCGTTTCCTCAGGGGGGCTGTTCAGGCCCTCTGAAAATTGGATGTCTGACACTGAGCACCGAACATTAGAGRTGTCTCAGATTGGTTGAGATTTCTGGCTCTTTGTTTTCCACGGGAAGAAGCCGTTACAGTATAAAACTTGTGGTTTTCATCATTGATCTTCCCATCTTTAAGTACAGACTTTTATGAAATCTTATTGCTGCAGAACTATCATTATAAGCTACAGCTGAGTGTGCAAGCGCCTGACTTTCCCAGATGTTGCATGTAACAACAGGAGGGTGTGCGCGTAAGCAGGGAAATACGAGATGCTGTGAAGGAAGATGACTTCTCAGCATTGCGTTTACCTTTACACAGACTTTGGGCTAAGAACTCAGTGCTGGCAGGGGGTCCTGCCTGTCCCACCTTTCCTGGTGTTTTCGCAAACGCTTGTGTTTATTGCTGCATGAGCACCTTTCCTCTCTGGGGCTCTGTCCCGTGGTGTGGTAGCTGTTGCTCTTCATCTCACTCAGTTTTTAAATCATGGTAGMATCTGGGTTAAAAAAAAAAACAAACTATGAAAGAAATGGATCTTGGAAAAAAAAATCTTAGGAAGAATCCCTGTGTAACGATTATAGACGCTTCTAGAATTAAGGAAGATCAATTATCTCCTCTGTTCTTGCGAATGATTAATAATTCTAAACATTTCCCTGTCATGTTCTCATCTTTCAGTTGTTGTTTCCAGTAAATGGTGTTGACATCTCCATAGATCTGAAAGCAGCAGCATGCTAATAATAATAGAAGAGGGAATGGCAGTAATAACAGATTTAGGAGTTTCATCTCGGCGAATAAATATCTTTGAGTGCATAAGTAATTGAATACCCAGTTTGATCTTCCTTTCAGCTACACCAGCATAAATCTAGAACAATTCTGTAGCATCCAGTGAAGCTGCATGCTGTGTTTGAGAGAGGAGGAAAGCACCAGCAAAGCCTGCCCAGAGTGGTTGAGGGATGCAGGGGATCCCTTCAGGGAGAATTATGCCTTTAAACACTAACTTTAGTTTTACAATATTCAGAAATGCTACAGCTAACTGTTTACAAAGCAGTCTTTTAGGACAGCGTGTGTTTCTTTGCAGTTGAGTAATAAAAAAAAAAGAAAAGCTTCAAAAACATTAACATTGAATATTGTTTCTTGGTGAAACTTTGGCTGCACTTAAGTCAGCAGGCACCTTGCCATCACCTTTAGTGGAGCCAGGATTTCATCCTGGCAAAGTTTGATCTGCTGATCTATAGCGCTAGAAGCCTGGAAAATTTCAGCCCCAAGCATGGTATTTAGGAAAGAAGGCTGAGAACTGAATGAAATTTTAGAAATTAATTCTGTGTCTGTAAACACTCGGTTTCACAAAGGTCTCCAGGAATGTTAAGTGATGGAGTGCCCTATAAACACGATCTAGATAATAGGTGCATCTTTGAAGCCTGTCTTATGAGGAGTCATTTCTGTGGCACTTAGGGGGCTCTTGGGAAGGTCAGTCTGTAAACCCGGGATTACAGCAAGCTTGAGCAAATACTACACTTGGACCAAAAGTCTCCTCTTTTTGATCTTGTGGGGTAACATGGATGTACAGTGTCAAAAGTTCAACAAGCTCCTAAAGAACAACCTGTGTAAGACCTTGAAAGTTAATACTAAAGTATCGTGCTTGATCTGCTGGACAACGGTCAGGCAGAAGGGCAAAGCAACACAGAAAATGCAGGCACAGGAGCCCGGCTGAGTTTACCTACAGTAATATTGTGTATTGCATCACCCTGTGTTACGGGCACAGAGGGTTACACACAGCGAGCCACACCGCGTGACTTGTGAACTAATCTCTTCCCATGTTTGATTCTGTTTCTTGTTTCCGTACCCCAGCATTTAACTACATTTGAAAGGTTTGAAGGAGCTTGCTGGGTTTCCTCCATCTCATGAAGAGGAGCTGATTATGTGCAGAGTGACKGCAGACTTTATCCTGCAGTCCTGCTTCCCACCCGCTCTCTTGCAGTGTCTAGCAGCCTCACTGGTGACGAGAGCTGTGCTGTATCAGCCAAAATTGGCTTCTGCTTGGTGCATCCTTGTGCTCAGAGCAAATCAAAGGTGCCCTACATATATGCAGCAAACAGCAGTAACTGCTCCCCAAATGCTACAGTCCTAGAGGAAGGTTTCTTGGGGAAACTCACAGCAAGAGCAGAAGCCTTCACAGAGTTACGATCACTCGTCACAACAGTTTTATTTGATGGGGAAAAAAAACCAACAAAGCCCCAGCTGCCTCTTTATGATAGTTTTCTGTAGCTTTAATTGACTATCCCTCTAATACCTTGAAAACTTGGGTGAGGTGGGGTTAATTTTTGGGGAAAACACCTGCATTATGTAATGGCTCAGAGTACTATGATCTGCAAACAACGGTGTCCCAGAGACTACTTGCAAACCAGCGTGACATTCCCCTGTCCCCAAGCCAAGGAGCTGCTGACCCTCAATTCAGACTCAGCCCACACCGTGCAGTGCCAGCTTTCTGCTATTCTGGAGTGGGACTCCCTCTTCATGGCATCCCTGTAAAATCTCTCCTCTCTCAAACATCAGGAGGGTTTAATGAGATCTACAGCTCTCCATGTTGTTGAAGGGTTATTCAGACAGCCCTGAGGCAGGTGATGCTCTTTCTGTCCTGTTGACAACTTCGTGAGAGTTTATTTGTGGCAGGACAGCTTTGGAGATGGGCTGGAGACAGCGGTGGTCTTCTGGACCCAGCTGTGCCACAGCTGCTTAGGGCCATGCCTTGCAGAAGGTGCTTGTGGAGGGGCTGGATGTGTTTGGACCCTGCAGTCACAATTTGTTGGATTAGTTTTGACAGTCTAAACTGCAGATCTTTGCTAACCTTTTCACTGAAATGAGTAAGGAAACTCTCACGCGAATATTTCCATCAGAAGCCACAGGAGACCCGTGGGCTCAGTGGAGGTGAGCCCAAGCCCACATGCTTGGGCTGCAGTACACGGAGGGTACATCCACCACCCAGAAACTCTCTCCATGTTTGCAAACTGTGACCTTGTGGAGATCAGCTAAATTCATTCAGGGTGAAAAATGTCGTAAAGTAGCATCTAAGCAGGTCTAAGATACTTAGCAGGCACCGTGTGAAATATGTGTTGGGGTAACTCAAGGCAGGGGCAAACAGTGCGCTTGGAAACAACTCCAAGGAGAAACCCTTTGTTGCTGCCTTTCTAGTACCTTACTATCATTTCACATCTTTGTAAGTGAAGGGATGCACAGGATCACATGAAAATAATTATTTTAAGTAAAACTGGGATTTTGCAGTGACTTTAAGTAAGTTAGCTGAAAGTGGCAGAAGATGCTCTGGGGTGGAGGAAGCCGCTGCCTCTGTTGCTGGTGTAACCAGGTGTCCCTGGTGGGATCAGATAGTCCATGACAGGCATTGGGGATCCACAGGGTGGTACCTGTGTGACACAGTTCGTGTTTACCAGGACTTCCCATCCTCAACAGGGCAGAAATGTAAGTGCTTTATTATTTTGTGTGCTTTTGCTTCAAAATAAGAACAGGTAGACGAAGTAGGTAAGGCAAATTGGAATAAGACAGGATATGGTACTAATTTTACATTGACAACACTGAAGTGCCTTTCTTCACTATGTGTTTACCTTGAGCAAAAAGGTATGAACTCGTTATCCTGTGGTGAAACCTCATAGCAAGGAAAACAGGGCTTGAGTCTGGGAGTGGAGAACTGCAGGGTGGGAACACAGACGTTTTTCTCTGCACACTGTGTCCTGCGGTAAAGAGTCCCCTTTACTTTCGGTACAAATGAAAGAGTGACCTGCTCTGCTCTGGCTAATGTGTAATTACACCTTCAACACAACCTTCTGCCCCAGCTGTTTGTTTGCCCATGTTTGTGTGCACAATCTGAAATGCCACCAGGCTCTGCAGTCAGTGATGTTTGGAAAAAAACCCACAGTATTTGTGCTAATTTTCAATTATTCAGGGCTTGGCGTTGCCAGACTTCTGCCATTAAAGTTAATAGCTGAATTCTCGATGCATCTTTGAGTACTTCAACCATGTTGTTTTTCCCTTTCTATACAGTCATTTTCCAAATATAACAGAGCAAGATCCTACTGGGATTAAAATGTAAATGAGAAGAAGATGCAATAGCAAAGGAATAATTTGTTTTAATTCCCCAGTGAAAACATTCCAGTTATTAGATTTAGATTAATTGTAGCCATCTTTTTACCAACACAAATGTTTTGGTTTGGGCTGCTGATTAAACTCCTGCAACAGGGGAAAAACAGAAGAAGTGATGTCACTGCTTCGTTTATTTTATGATCTCCAGGAAATCAGCACATCCAGCAGGGATGCTTCATGCACCTGTCTGGTTTACAGCACGGACGCAGGGCTGGAGCCATCTAAGAGGTTTGCTGGCTTTGGAGAGAGTTATTTCATGTCGTATGAATCCCTCCGCCTGCCTGGCCTCTGTGCTATTAATACTGGGGCTTAGCAAAAAGCAAGTTTGAYGTTTCATAACTTTCTGTTTTGACCTGTCCTTGACCCCCTTGTAAAACATTACTCAGTGGAAAGCAGAGCCACGAGGCTCTGCCAGTGTCCCGGGTGGTTCCCAGCAGCACCAGCACCAACGTCCCTTGGCTCCGCGCGGTGTCACCCCGCCGCCAAGCGCAGGGGCGCGTGGGGCTGGTGGCTCTGCCTGCAGCAGAGCATCTCACACAGCTGTTGAGAGGCTGTGTGGAAATTAAAGGTGTCCCTAAAATAACCATAGGGATGTCAAGGGATGCAGAGTGACYGTGCTTGACCCACGGTGCCCTATTCAGAGCATGCACGGGTGCTGTGTTGGTGGGGTGCTGCCTGCATCCCTCCCGCTCCTCGGTGCCCCGGGAGCTGCCGGGCAGAGTTAGGTTCCCTTTAATTAAAACCTTGAGCATGAAAATATTAGTGGTAAATCCCTGAATGCTTGTGGCTAAACACTGAGGAATGTGTGGTATCAACCCAGTCACACTCAGTGGTGAGGAGAGCGCGGGGGGATAAGGGCAATTCTGCACTCACCGTGGAGGGAACAATTGATCTGTCCCCAGGCTTGCATTTCGTGATTGCATCTGGTTGGGGTCCAGAGCCAAGAATTTTGCTGAATTCAAACCTTTTCCCAAGTTCTTCACTGTGAGGGTGGTGAGGCACTGGAACAGGTTGCCCAGAGAAGTTGTGGATGCCCCATCCCTGGAAGTGTTCAAGGCCAGGTTGGACGGGGCTTTGGGCAACCTGGTCTAGTGGAAGGTGTCCCTGCCCCTAGCAGGGTGGTTGGAACTAGGTGATCTTTAAGGTCCCTTCCAACCCAACCCATTCTATGATGCTATAATRATCTATATTAGTATGGATTGATTCCTTGGAAAAAGTTAAGAATATTGTTAGGAACATAAATGTGTGGGCCTATTTTTGGAGGACTGGGATATCTCTTTCCTAAGATAGATTGCATGGAGGAAAGTAACGGTATCACATCCTGGGCCACGGGGGGTCAGCCCGTCGGTTTTGTGGACAATTGCGCTTATAATCTCATTCATAAATTCAGAAGCTCCATTTTAACCGTGGTTATGGATTGGATTTCACTGCTGATGCATTTTATGAGCAAACGGAAAATGACAATGGAATAGTTTTGAGAAATGCGGGTATGCCGTGAAAGTGAGAATCACAGATGCTTTAAAGAAGTGCAGAGTTACCTCTTTAGGTGCTCACTTACCCAATGCTGTTTTGATGCAGCAGAGCTAGGAATGGATTTTTTTCTTTAATGTGGAAGCAATTTCTAAAGCCTTTAATTGACTTTCAAAGACTCAATGAAGGAAAAACACTGTTGGGGTTATAGAGCTGTAGCTGCTACCTTTGGCTGCAATAAAATGTCTTGCATAAAAGGCTTCGAACAAAATTCTTTCCAAATACCAAAGTGGTCCACTGAGAATAAATAGAAATGCTTTCCATTCTCAGAGGAGCCCAGGTTTTTTGGTGTGGTGGTTTTTTTGTTTGTTTGTTTGTTTTTGTTTGTGGTTTTTTTTTTTTTTTTTTTTTTNTTTTTTTCCAGAAAAAGAAAAACACTCAAGTTGCCAACACTAGTCACTTTTTTTGGTGACCTTGTATTTTAAATATTGTTTATCCAACCTTGGACTTCAATAAGTGAAGGATGTTAGTTCATTTGATTTAAAAATCATGACTTAAAATATCTATGGGAACTGTCATGGAAAGCTTTGCAAAGATTGGAAAATGGGCCCTTTTGGGGAGAGAGGCAGAGTTTCAGATTCTGCCTTGCTCCGGGCCCCTTTTCCCCCCTTGCCCCTCTTCTTTCAACAGCTCTGGAGTGGAGCGCTGGGAATACAATAGCAGTCACTTATTTACATGGAGGACTGCGATAGGGAAATGAGTCATTTTAAAAGGTATTTTGCAATTTTAATCAATTCTGTTGCCGCTTGCCAACAAATTAAAAAACCTGCCCTCCAGGAAGCGTCTGCTGTCTGTGGATGAGTAAGCAGAGCCTGGCTCTGGAGGGGGGGGCTGTGCTCCCGAAATGGAGGGGGAGCACTCGCATAGGCAGCTGCTGTGAGATGAGCCCAAGTCTCCCCAGATTGCTAGGAAGTCCTTTTTGACCTCGTGAGCCCAGGATTTCTGCTGTCAGTCCCTCCCTCCGCTCTCAGGCTGTCGTGCTTTTTTTGTGAGCATCTCTTCAGAGCAGCGACATGAGGGCAAAGACTAATCGATTTCAGACATCTTTAGAAATAATTTGTTCCCCCCCCACCAATATCTCCTGCGGCAACTGGTTTCCTGCTTTAGTTTTGTGTTTGCCACCAGTTTGTGTGAACGYTTAGCCAGAAGGTGTCATGCCAGGGTTTGCTGCAGAGGAAATTCTTCAACATTACACCAAATTTAGCATTTCTGCAGAGGGAAACTGTCCCATCTTCCAGCCGAGGTCACGGCTGGAGTTGTAGCTGCTTCTTCATCCCTCTGCTCCCAGGGGTTTCCATCTGCTCTCCCCACCCTCCTTACTGATGCTAAGCATGTGCCCAAGTTCAATCGCAGGTGTGTTTATTTGGATTTGGTCCAATTTTTTATTTTTGGCAAAACACAGAAACCAGCTGCTGAAACAAACTTAATTCCCGTTTATTAGAAAAACTCCACTGATCCAAACCCTCATCCCTCTGTAGCAAAATACAAGAAAACAGCCCTGTCCCCTTGGCCATCCCCTTGTTCAGCTGCAGACAGGGTTTTCATACTGAAGAGACTTTAATCGTCTCCTGCGATGGCAGACTGCCCGCCACTGCACCCTGCGCCTTCGTGCATGCAGGACTGTACGTCGTACAAGCGATGCAGTAAAAGCAGGTATCCTTAYGGCCCATAAAGTGGGTCTGGGCTGTACCAAAACAAAACTGTATCATCAAGCTGTGACCCTGCACCTGGGAGTAAAGGTCTTCTGGTCGTTTTAAGTTTACTCAGTTTTATAGGAAGAAAGAAATAGTAGTAATAAAACATCTTACAGACGTGTTGTAAGGAGATCTTTAAAGTTCTAGATTGTGCCAGGAAAATTTCTGAGCAAGGCACTGATTTCCCCCCCCCCCTCCTTATTGCTTAATTGCATATGTAGAAAAATGGGATTTACAGTAACACAGGGTCTGTTTTGGGAGCGTTGGAGGGAGGGTGGAGATAGGGAGGCAGGGAGCTCCTTCTCGTTTCATTAGAGATTGACATGTTTGTACCCGAACTGAAAGTGGTACCGCTGTTAAAATCTAATTCAAAATTAGAGAAGAAACATCAGCCCGGACCAGCAAGCTTTGTCTCCCCACGTCCTTGGGGAGGGAAGAGCTCCCCMAGACTCCCTTCTGTACAGGCCCAGAAGGTTGTGAGACGGGACGGTGGCAAAGCCTTACAGARCCCCTCGCAAATGCAGGGATTTGCTCTTTCCCGGGCTATCTGGGAAGGGCTCCTGGCATCCCCACGCGGAGGGTGCGGGCAGGCAGGGACCTCCTGTCTCAGGCAGAGTGGGAGGGGGAAGCCCACTGCCCCCTCCGCCATCGCCACGTGGGTGGCGTTCGGCTACAGAAGAAGAGGAGGAAAGATAAATGTGAACAGCAGCAGTGTTTAAATGCGGATTTTAAAACCAGCTGATTTCCACACACCTAACTAGCATGGCTTGTTTTTTGAGTGTTAGGTTGTGTTTTTTGAAAACAGACTAAAGCTAACAGCTAACAGCTGTTAACTAACAGCTTTAGAGGAGATTAGGGAAGAGTTGGTCTGAGCCTTAAAATACAGAGAAGCCAAGGGGGAATGGAAGCTCTGCTTGGAGAAACTGGGAAGAAAGGGACCTATTTGCAATGCAGGTAGTATAATTGATTTGCAGGCAAAATGTCTTTTGCCAAAATGATTTGTAAAATCTGCCCAAATCATACCCCAATCTTCATGGTTACACATGGAGGGAAGAAGGTCTCCCTCTCCCGGGAGGCTGGAGGCAGAGCGGGAGGCGACAGGGCGCTGACACTAACCTGCTATCTCCTTATGAATTTCCCCAAAATTGGGGCTGTTACTTAAGCCAGCGGGAGGCGAGGTTGAGCAAGATGCACGTCTGGTAGCGAAACTGCAACTTTCCAGCAAGAGCAAACACTGCTAACGTTTCCCCAAACGGATCTCAATGTAAAAACTAGGATATACAGCGAATTGGTGAACATAAACAGCGGGCAGAGAACTGCACAAGTCTGCAATGATGTAGTGGTAGGGGGATAGGAGAGCAGCCTGCAACTTTGTAAGGAGGAGAAAAGAGCTGGGATGCTGGTGGAAACACAGGGGAGAAAAAAATAATTTCCATTTAAATAACTGAGGATGGTTTAATTAACGCCCGCGGGGTGGCTGGGTGCTGCTGCTGCTGCTGCATCCCGCAGCGCCTCGGCTTGGGCGGGGGGGGGGCGGGGGGCGCGGCGAGGAAAAACAAGGGGGAAAAAGGGAAAAGCAGAAAGGCACGTAAAACCCGGAGGAAGGAGGTTTGGTCTGTGTCCCCGGCTGCCGGGGCGGGGTGGGAGCCGGGCCGAGGCGGGCCGGTCCCGCGTGGGGCGGTGCGGGCGGCTCCCCCGCCCCGTCCCGTCCCGTCCCGTCCCGGCGGCCGGGGGGGGGGGGGGGTGTCAGTGGTCGCGCTGGCGCCGCGCTCCCGCAGGTGGGTGCTGCTGCGTGGGGGGTGCGGGATCCCACGCGTGTCCGGGGGCTGCGGCCCAACCTGCCTTGCGGAGGGGGTCCGGGGAGGGCTGGGCACACGCGAGTGGGGCGGTACACCGGGTCGGAGCCGCCGTTTCTAATCTTATCCACCTCCACGGGGCATTCCACGTCCCGCTCTCCCCCCGCCGCGGTACGGATGCTAGGAGGCACTATTCCATATAGCTGATATTCTTTGCATTAAATGGCAACACAAAACGGCAGGGCTGGGGTGCGACATTAAAAATAAATAACTAGATTGAAGCTGCTTTGGGGCGATGCTGTTGCTGCAGACCAGGGATCTGGGGGAGCAGCATCTCCGGGACTGACTCTGCACCTTTGCACTTTGTTTTTCAGGGCTTCCCRAGGAGCGCTGGGCAGCCGCTCGCACAGCCCGGCCATGCCACCCCCCGCTAACGTGGGGCGAGCCCCCGGCCCACCGGACGGCGGCTGGGGCTGGGTGGTGGTCTTCGGTGCTTTCATTTCTATCGGCTTCGCGTACGCCTTCCCCAAAGGCATAGCCATCTTCTTCAAAGAAATCCAGGATTTCTTTGGCACGTCCTATAGCGAGATCGCGTGGGTCTCCTCAATCATGTTGGCTACGACGTACGGTGCAGGTGAGTAAACCTGCACCAGCCTGTGTGTTGTAAAAGCGGTGTGTTGTAAAAGCAGAAATAAGCCAGAAATCTCTGCTCTGGGCCAGCATACAGGGAAAGCAGCAGCGTCCATCTGCATGGGCACTATCAACAGGTCTATTTTCTGATCGTGTTTCCAATGTTGTTTAGGAAAACAAATCATACGTGGAGCCTAAAGGGGCTAAGGGGCAGTTTTTCGGAGGTCAGTTGGTGTTGGTTGGGATTTTCAAACAGGCCTGGTGCCTTCCAAATTTGTCACTGGGTTCAGCGGGTACAGATGTCTTTTGACCCCTCTGGGTGCCCTTTGGGCCTGTGGGGGACTCCAAATGCCTTTGAAAATGTGGTCTGTGACCAGTTTGGTGCTGACAGCCCCTTTATTTCCAGCTGGGTTTGCAGCACCTTTGCTGCTTTTCAAAATAGGGCTCATTTCACTAATATGGGCACGGTGTTAATGCGGGAGCCTTTATAAAGGGGTGCAGTATCCTCTGTACACCAGAGGCTGAGCTGCGTGGTGTGTCCCATTGCTGCATCCCCATCCCTGGCCACGCTGCCAGCCGTGGGCTGCGTTGGGGGATTTCTCTGACACCACAAACAAAACGTGGCCTTGGCCGTGTCACACAGCACCTCCGTTCCCCCTAAAGGCAGGCAGCACCAGCCCTGTTCCTTGTATCCGTGTGGCGAGGGGAGGGGCGAGCTCTTTCGAAGAGACACTGGCATCCTCCTGCCTTGCTTTGACACAAGTCGGTAACTTTGCACCCGAGAGACTGTGAACTGCCAGCATGGCCCGGACCTGGCGCGTTGCTGAGGGTAGCAGTGGTGGTCCCCTACCCAGAAATCAGAAGATTACCTACGAAAGCTTGCCGTGGGCATCAGTGAAAAAGCCCTGAGAATAGGCTGGTGTGAAATAGCTGGGTCTGGGTTTCAGCCAAAGGTGAGTGTGGAGTAGAGCAATAAACGAAGTAGCTGCTTGTTTATTGTGGCAGCTTATAATTACAGCAATGAAATCGCCAGAGTTAATCATTCTTATCAGTTGCAAAGCAGTGCATATAACTTTGCTCTTTTTTTTATGATTTTGATACCACTTTCATGACTCAATGAAAAACTTGGGCTGCCTTTCATTAAATCTGCAATGGGAGGTAGACAGGAACCGCACTCTGTAATTGCAGGAAACTTCATCAATATTTATCCTGGCTATTAAAGCAATTCTGAAAATATTCTTTGTTTTTAGAAAGGGATTTTTTTTTTCCTTAATAATGCACTGTAGTGCTTTTGGGAGAGCACAGTTGGTAATGAAAGTAAAGATGCTTTGTAAAGGTTTGTAAAGTGGAAGTGGTGCTTGAATCAGAGCCTATTGTAATCCACTCTATTGTAACCCACTGCAAAGGCTTGGTCCCACGGAGAGTAGCTCTGCAAGGGCTGAGTTCCTGTTTGAGAACCCACAAATGGAGCACTTCGAGGGCAAAACCCAAGCAGCGGTTTAGAAAGAGAAATCCTCCGCTTAAGCCAGTGCCGTTGTCCCAGGCCACCCCCTTGGCCTCCCTGATGGGATGCTGAGCCCGAGCCCTGGGGACCGCTGCAGCTTTGGGATAGATTTCCACTGGGGCTTGTTATTAAATGCAGAGAAAAGCACTTTTGCCTCAGCCCCAGCAATATAAATAAGCAGTCTGCAGTGAAAAGGAAACAGTTGGGCTCTGTATAGGCTGAACAGGAGCAAGTGGRTTGTGGTGAGGGAAGGAAACACTGCCATGGGGAGGCAGGCGAAAGGACCGCTTGTCATTTAGATGCTACTTAAATGCTGTTTTGAAGGGCTGGGATAAATTATGTGGAATGTCTCTGAAGCAGTCAGGTGGGAAAAAATGGAAAAGTAGGCAGCCCGTGCCTTTGGTGTGTTCAGTTGCCTACAGATAGTGTCTAGGAAGCTGCATGGTTTGGAAGTCAAAGAGAGATGGCTAATATTTGGTACCAAAAGTATGTGAATGAGTGGAGGCTGCTGTGAATTTCGTGGTCTGGTACTAAAATTGGGACATCRCTTGTTGGGAAGGCTGTGGTTGGGGTTTTAATATGGGTGAGTGTGCTAAATGTGTYCCATGGAGAGCATGGACCGCTGCTCTCGCTGATGACTGGGTCCCTAACACRTTTCTCTCTGTCTTCCCAGTAGCTCAGGGCATCGTACAGTGCAAGGCTTCTTCCTGGGGAAATGCTGTTTCTTCCATTGCACTCAGTCTTGGGTAGATGTTAGCTGGGACTCAAGGCACCATGATGATGGTCTTATGATTTCAACCACCATCATCCATAGTGAAGCAGTGGGAAACCCTGCTCTGCCATGGGGTGGGGGGAGACCTTGATGGAGCAGCCCCAAAAATCATGTCCCTTCCTCAGACTGCCATGTGCAGGACGAGAGGAAATGGCCTCAAGTTGCGCCAGGGGAGGTTTAGATTGGACCTTAGGAAAAAATTCTTTACTGAAAGAGTGGTTAAACATTGGAAGAGGCTGCCCAGGGAAGTGGTGGAGTCACCATCCCTGGAAGTATTTAAAAGACATGTAGATGAGGTGCTTAGGGACATGGTTTAGTGGGCATGGTGGTGTTGGGTTGACGGTTGGACTCGATGATCTTAGAGGTCTTTTCCAGCCTTAATGATTCTATGATTCTATGATTCTATGATATCCCATTGCCTGTCCCGTAACGCTGCAATAAATGTGCCACAGTAGTTACCTGTAGGTTGGGGGCTCCCTGGCTGCCTCTGGGGGTCGTTGCCAGCTCTGCTTTGTCTTCCAATAAAAATGTGACCCCCCCACCCTCTGRTATGGAAGAGATGCTTCATGCCTGACCATGACCGAGTGAGGAACATGCTCTGCAGATTAACGCTGCACCTGGCAGCACCTGAAGTTGCTCACAGGGGTGTAGATGGGGGCCTTGGGCCTCTCAGGGTGCAGGTCACAGCCGACGAGCTGGCACTGGAGCAGGTGAAATGCTGCTCCGGTCACCTCTGCCTTCTCCCATCTGCAGACTTTCCAACCCACTTTCTTCTCTTTCTCTCCAAGTGTTCAAGCTAGTGCCGTGTGCTCTGTACCTGGGATGTTGTAGTGGACTTTTATCCCAATTAACTCAGCGTCTCCTGCCTTTTTGCAAGGAGCTTTAACTTTACCCTCCCTTATGCTATTATACAGTAATATGGGGATGACACAACTGGGCACTGTTAGACTTAATTGCAGGTGATTGTACCTTTGTACCTTCCCACTTGCCTTGCAGTTGCTCAGTTATGTCCATTTAATAGTCCTCCCCTCCTCTGCTCTGCTCTTGAATAAGATTTATGCTTGCTTGATCATCCCTCGCTCTGCAGCGATCCAGGCTGAGACGCCAAGTCGCTTGGTGGCTGCAGACAGGGCCGCGGTGGGAGTTGCAGAACCTGGAGCAAATGAAACACACATGCCCAAGAGCGTATTTAACACATCTAATTTGATTGACTGGGCATTTAACGCCAGAGCAGGTTTGACTTATGAACGACTTCAGTGATTTGGAAATTCTCATTAAAGGAATGGGGCACTGGTTCCTGTGAGCTGCCAAAGTCTTGCTCTGCTGCGGTGCCTGTTAGAGCTGTTAGGATGCCCGTGCGGCAAAGCTTGATTTACTTTGCTGAAAAACTAGAAAATAGTTTAACACTGGATTTTTGCTAATCTTTTCTGAAAAAAAAGAAATTCTAAATATGCCAAAGTAAGCTTTCGACATAGTCCTGAGTAACTAGTAGAGTTACTAAACCAGGTAAGCATTGCCATGGCTTGTCCATTCCTTCCCTTCCTTTCCCAAATCAGTGGTGAGGCAGAACTGTCACAGCCTGTGTGGAGGTGCAGGGGTGGGTGGGCTACAACCACGCAGGAACCATGCCAGGTGCACTGAGCATCTCCTACGCGAGGCGTCAGGCCCTGTGTCCTGGAGGGCTGGAGGGGCCAAGCGGTGCATTTGCTGGTGTCAGGTGTGGGCATCACAGCCACGAAGGGAAAGCCCCAAACTTGCCTCACCTCCACCTCTTCCCCCTGCTCCAGCAGCAGTGATTTGGAAGGTGGCCACGTAGATCAAAAGCTTTCCTCAAGATTGCACAGGCTCCGCTGTTGCTCAATTGGCTTCAGGGAAAGGCTGTAGCGTTGCTGTCCCCTTTCTGCTGTTCAGCCACGTCTCCGGGCTGTGCCGTGGCTCTCGGAGCCAGGGCTCAGGGCAGCGAGGCTGGCATCCGAGCACGGGGATGTCCCCCGCGAGGACTGACCTGGCCGCCCTGCTCGGCTCCCTCCGTCCCCGGGAGCTCAGGGCAGCCGTGCCGCCCAGCGCCTTGGCAGGGTGCGGAGGGTCTGATGCTCTCACTGACAACAGCTTTTGTTTGCAAACATCTTCAGGAGACAGTTCCTCCTTTCCTTGGCATGCTCATTGGTGTGGGCTGTGCTGCTTACTGTGTAACTGAGCTTATGTTTGCATTTTGTAAATAATGCAAATGAAGTGTATTTTCTGAAAATGCTCTCGTGAACTAACCCGAATCTCCACTGGAGTAGCTCTGTTGACTTTGACAGCATGGATGCAGATTTACAGTGACCACCTGAGGCTTTGGCTTGTAGCACCAGAGCAGTGCCAGTTTTTCAGACTAAGGCTGAAAAATCAGCAGCTGAGACTGTTTCTGCCCTTCACTTTTTGCTTAATTCCCCTAGGAAGCTGTTTTACACCAGCTGAGGCTCTGGCAATATATATTGCAGAAGTTTTAATGTGTCTTATCCCCCAGTTTCTTAATCTGAACTAGGTTGCAGAAAACAATTCTGTCACTGTAATACAAGTAGTAAAACAGATTAGTGTGCAGTAAAGTGGATAGCCTGGACTTTATGATAGGGTACTTGTAGTTCTYGCCAGTGTTCATGTTCAGCAATTCCACGTTTCCAGTTGCGGAGGGCAAACCGGGAGATGGTGAGCACGAGGGAACATTGCTTTTCTCTGACCAAATCCTGCAGGCTGAAACCCTGTCAATCTGATAAAGAAGGTTTTCTGTTTTGCAATGTTTCTACCCTTTTTTCTGGTCATGGGCGAAGAGCTCATTCCTTACTCCAAATGACAAAAGTGTTACGGAGCAGGGTCTTTGCCGGTTGTAAAGAAAAGGAACCAGGATCTGTCCATAAGGGACCAGGGGAGATGTCACCATCCTTCCCTAAAGGTTTCTTCAGCTGCAGCTCAGCACCCAGGTATCAGGCTCTGGGGGTGACAAGGACACACCAACATTGTCAAAATGTGGAGCATCATAGGGCACCCGTCATGCTGCTGCATGTCCTTGGCAGGGTTTCCTTTTGCAAACTGCCTCCTTGGACTTCGCTATGCCAACACAAGACCAAGGCTCCCAAGGTCTTGCCTCATGGGCAGGCATGGGTTTTGTTCAAGGAGACAATCTTAAATAATATAATTGCAAAAAGGAAAGCCTTTGGCCTTCATGCCTCCTGACTTGGGCCATGTGCCTGCGTCATGTTCACAATACCAAACTGAGCTGCCCTTTTCCCATTTTTAAGGGTGACACATTTCAAGCTAGGCCACAGATGAGTCCCCAGAGATTACCGTTACTCAGGGAAAGCAGGAGGCAGTTGAGCTCTCACGAAAGAAAAGATAAGCAATATTAATTTGCTAGTAATTTAGTTGCCCTATTCAGCATCAGGGGAAGTGGCCAAACATTCTAAAAATAAGAAATACTGATGCTACTAATTTAATAGCAGCAATGTTCCTGTACCTGTTACGGTCTCCTCTAGGGCTGTAAGAGAGTTAAGGATCGTGGAAGRAGTAATGTCTTTGATTATAGCCAACTGTTAGAGTTTGAACAATGAGCCAGCTTTCTGGCACGTGTGCCAGAATAGAGAGAATAATTTAATACCTGGGACAGTATCTGCATTTTCAGGTTTTTTTATGGTAACTGTGTGGCCAAAATGCTCCTTTCGTCATTGTAATGGAACAACAGAAGTCATCTGAATGAAACTCAGAGACCAGATCCTGACACAGAGTCATTTCAGCTGATAAGCTTGAATAGCTGGGGCTAGAGCAGGAGACATCTGACCTTTTTTTCCCCTCATTTTGAAGAATCTCACTCTTTCTTTTGCAGTTGCTGTGCAGCTAAGCCTTATGCATGTTTGTATACAGTTTGTAGATGTAAATACGTGCTGCTTCTGTTGCCCCTTAATACATAAAAATTAAGCTGCATCAGGATCATACATTGTTTTTATTCAGTATGTAGTGCAGTGGAGTCTTGGTCTCAGTCTTGCTATACGCTGCTGTAATACTCCCCCCAAGATCTCCAGGGTGCTGTTCTTACAGATCCAAATTTCTACTAAAATTAGGGAATCACCTTCTATCTATTTTGCAAAGACAGGAGCAGAGAGCCACCTTTTGCAAACACAAGAAAAATGAGAGCGTTTCTGAGGTAAAAGCCTTATCCTGAAGCCAGCCAGTGTTTATTGCTCTTGTTATTTATTATTTATTGTTTTGTAATTGGATGAAATGTCTGAAGATTTAATTCTGGAGATGCTCCACAACTGAGTCTTTTCTCCAAAGAAACTTTCTCCTGAGCTTGTAACTGCTTAATAGAGCATCTGCTAAAGCAGCAAGGAAGAGATTGGGAAGTTGAAAGTCGACCATTGACCTTGAACATTTAATCCAAAATTTTATAGCTGTATTTTATTACACTGCTAGCATGATAAATTGCAGTGACAGGTTTAGAAAGCACCTTACAACATGCAGTGGCGTAAAGCTATATTAATAATGAGTTTGATTCTGCAGTTTTTAACTTAATCAAAACTGCCAATGTTCTCTTCTGGTCTGGTCCAAACTTCATCAAAACCTTCCCTGCCTCCAGAAGACCTCATCCAGGGCTCTCCACCCATCCCAAGTGCTCGCAAATTGTTGTAAAGTACCACAGCGCTATAAGGGGAAACTGAGGCACAGGAAGGGAGGTGTGGGTTTTTTTCAAGGGCAAGCAGCAAGCGGGTAACAGAGTTCAGGCCAGGGCTCTGGAGGTGCAAGCTCTCTGCAAGCCAGTTTTGGCTCAGACATTGCCTGATGGACCACAAGTGCCAGGGCATGATGTGCCCTGACTGGTGGAGGCTTTACCTGCTAAAAGCTCGGTGACGGGGGTGCCTGGCAAAAGTGTGCATTGCCCAGCATTCTGCAGTAGATTTTCTGTGTGTGGAGTCCCAAACGGCTGGGCAGGGGAAGAGAGCTGTTTGTGTGAGAGCAGGTTGTCTGTGTGGAGCATCCTATGGGGCTATTGTCTGGTTTAAGAAATAATCTCTGCAAGGCACGTGTCCTTTTGCAGATACTGAGCTCACCTGCTGTCGCTACTGTTTTCATCCCCTACTGCTGAGAAATGAGCTGCCGCAGCATGTGCTGAGGCTTTTTCTTGTTCTTTAAGAAACCCAGAGCCCCAAGCCTGCAAGTTCCCACACGAGTGGCTTCACTCCTAAAAAGCAAAGGGGTTATCCTTGTGCGTTATGCTTGGGTGGTTGCACTATGGGCTTCCCACCGTTTTCTATAACTTGGGCTTAGCAGAGAAATAAAAGGGTCAGTACCTGGGCACAGTTTGCATTCGGAGATGCTCAGCCCATACGGATGCAGTGCGGATCTGCGGTGTGCAGCCGGCTGCTCGCTGGTCTTTCCAGGAAATCCAGCACCTGTGTCCTCTGGGTCCTGTGTTGTGTCTGACCACGCCCTGGGATGCCTCAGTTACCCGAGGGTGTCCGAAATGACACGAGCACCTCTTCATCAGCCCTTAGTACTGAGCGAGGGTTACGAGAGAGGAGAGGGAGAGGAGGGGAGGACAGGCGGTATTTGCAGTAATGTATCATGCATCAGCTCTCTCTACTTCATAGAATCATAGAATAGTTTGGGTTGGAAGGGACCTTTAAAGGTCATCTAGTCCAACCCCCCTGCAATAAGCAGGGACATCTTCAACTAGATCAGGTTGCTCAGAGCCTCGTCCAACCTGACCTTGAATGTTTCCAGGGATGGGGCATCTACCACCTCTCCGGGCAACCACTTCCAGTGTTTCACCACCCTCATTGTAAAAAATTTCTTCCTTATATCTAGTCTGAATCTACTCTCTTTCAGTTTAAAACCATTACCCCTTGTCTTATCACAACAGGCCCTACTAAAAAGTCTGTCCCCAGACTTATGTGCTTACAGCGTTGGTTCAACAAAAATTCTCAAGCTAGGATTTCCCTGGGTGTGTGCTTTTCCACCTGGATCTTTTGTGTAGGCTGAAACAAAAGGACTATCTCTGTTTGTCCGCGATGGATATCCGGCATCCTGCCATCGTGGCCCAAGCCCAGGCAGGCGCTCCCTGCGTACCCATGTCTCAGCTGCCCGGTGCTGGACTTCATCCTTTTGCTTATTGTCACCACCTCTTGGAGTCCCACCAAGAGTCAGTCAGCCTCCCTGTGTCATTGAAACAAGACGTCTTCCCACGCTGGGGCAATCCCCGAGGTAGCAGCACCATTATGATCGTGGATTTTGTTAAGAAAGACGGGTGAGAAATGATTTGATTTCTGTAATGGATGGTGCTGCAGATTCATATACTTCTCCTGACTCTCAGAGAGCACTCAAGCCCTGCAAGGTCACCACGTATGTGCTTATATTTTTTATTTTTTTAAATAGCCCTGTTCTACTTAAGAGCAATAATAGCACTATAGGTTTAGGTGAAATATTTCAGTGTTCGTGGACTTGGTCACAAAGCTTTATCATTTCGCCCTTCATTGGAGCTAGCAAGGTCACCAGGCAGCAATAATAGAGATGTGATAGACTTAATAAAAACCGAGATTAATAAGAACTAGGAAGAAGCAAGCGAAGAGTTTTGGTTGGGGGGTTGTGAATGCTTCGCAGGCAGGTGTTAAGCCCAGGAGTAAGTTATAATCCACTCCCCCAAGTGAAGTTCAAACATGTGAAAACTTCTTCCCCCGGTCAGTACAGCATGCACTTTGTGTGCTGCTGTAGGAAGGAGTGCGAGAACGTTGATGCCAACCTGTCCCGCAGCATTGCAGCTTTTCTGCCCCGGATGCCTCTCCAGCCTAACTGGTCTCTTGGTCAAATTATGTAGGGCTTCCAGGAGGTGGACATGACATTCCAGGGTGAACATCTCCCTTTGGAGAGCATGGCCAGGTAGGGGCCAGCTTGCTTGTAGAGCAGTGTGTTAAGACCGGTAATGAAAGGCTGCTGATCGCAGGGAATAGGTGTTTCAGCTGCGTAGGGAACTCATGTTCTGCAGCTGGGCGTCAAATGACGGAAGGCATAAAAGTCTGTGGTCCTGCCAAAGCAAAAGGTTATCTAAAAAATCATAGGAAAGAAATTCAAAAAAATGTGAAGTCGTGACCTTCTGAAGGTCAGTGGCTGTGATCTGCTGTGTAGGTGAGATCCAAACCAGCAGCCTGGGGAAACCACTGAGCACAGGCAGCTGCGTGCTCGGCACCTGCGATGCCATCCCCTTGCAGGAGCAGTTATTTAATTGCCTAAATACGAAGTGACACGAAGGACCTTGGCTCCAGCCCCGATTTTGGAGCTGTTGGCCTGTGGCTTCTCCGTGTGCCGCAGGAGCAGCGCGTGTCAGCTGTGTAATCTGGAAATTGAAATGCCAAAGCACTGATCAGATAAGATTGCTGGATAAGGAAGAGGACACTTTGTCTTTCTGAAGCTTGGGCCTTGTCTGCTTTGTTTTTCTTCTTTTTTTAACATCAGGATGCTGCTGGGGCAAATGCATATATTTCTGATGGGAGGTCAGGGTCCCTGGCTTCCCAAGGACGTGCCTGGTGTAGGGGAGGGAGGGCTGCCGCAGCTTGGTTTCTGCACCAGATCATTACACCCACTGCCGTCTCAGCTGGATATGGTGCCAATCCTGCCTGGGAGACCCAGCACCACGGAGCCTGGACCGACCAGTTTGATGACCGAGTAACATGTGTCCAGGCAGTCTCTCCCATGCCTGGCTTATGCATCTCACAGGGCTTGAGCTGAAACTGCAGCCGTTGCCCCCTTTAACGTACAGACCATTTTCCTCACCTGTGAGGAAGAAAGAGAGGCAGCTCCTGGTGACTGGTTAGCTGTTGGAGCTGCTATTGCATATGCTGGACTTCAGCCTCCTTATTTAAAAATGATTATGTGCAGTGCAAAATAATACTAACAGAAGGCATCAGGGCAGTTTAGGGGTGGACAGGTCTTTGGAAGCTGCCCCTTGGGGTCTGGCAGAGGGGTATTTGATAACATGGCTGTCACCTGGGGCGTTTGCTCGCTGCTGCTTGTCCTCCAGCACCGGCATGCATGGCCGTCCTGTCTCCAGCAGCACTGCCTGAGGAAGAACCAGTTGTGTGTGGGCTCCTCAGCCATTGCACGTGCAAAACAAACCATCTGAACCAAGCAGTTGAGACTATTAATACACTGTATTATTACCAGGTATCAGCAATTCTTCTCCTCTGGTGATCTGGAGCAGGCATGTGCAGGGCTCATTTAGCATGGGTCAGCTGGTGAGCAGCAGTTCTCCAAGCCCTGGTGACAAACACTTAAGAGCATGAGCCACCCAGGACCTTGACCTCGGACTTCTCTTCTAGCAAGGCAAAAGACCGAAAGGCTGCAGGTTTTAACCCTCTCATCCCATCCCCCTGCCTTTGCCACTGTGCCCTGTGTTTTCTCAGGCCACCTCCCTTTCGGGCAGTGCATCGTTACCGGGTGCTGATTGCTGACGCTGATCCCCTCCGCCTTGGGAGGTTGGTGGATTCTGGCAGCGTGTTAATAACGCGGGGGCACTTGCTTTCATTTGCGGGGTAATGAGGAGGTTGCTCTGTTACAATGGGCTGGTACCCTGGTGGATAAATTACGAGGCCAAAGGCAGTGTTGTTATTCCAGCGAGGGAATGAGATTATTACTGAGGAAATTGCAGGCCTGCTCCTGTCGTTGTTTTACTACTAGTGTAATAATAGACTTTGTTTTATTAGTATAAATGATTTCCCCCCTCTTCCTCCCAGCTGAGTACGCTCCACTCCTTCTTACGTCCCCAGTGACTCCACATAGTCAATGCCAGTCATGTCGTGCTGAGTTCCTTAGTATTATCTGTGTTTTCACAGCAGTTTGGAAAATATTAACTATCTGGGCAGTTCTTTTGGTGCTGACCAATGTCCCTGTACAGTAACAGCTCTTTAGAGCAGCTTGTCACTGYGGAAAAGTGGGAGAAGCCGAGCTGCACGTTGCAGCCCCAGCGATGGGGGCACTGGTGGTCCCAAACCTGCCGGCATTGGGATCCATGCAGTGGACTATTTTAAAGCRTTGCTATTTTATCATCTGCATGGCCATCAAATGGTCTTACCAGCAGACATATGATGTTTGCAATGGCTGTGTGCCACTTCACACTGTCAGAAGGTCAGTCTTGTGAAACYTGGAAAAAACCCATGTTGCATGGAGGCCTCTGGGTTACGGGGTCTGTCTTTCAGGGTCTCAGCTCTTAGCCGCTTCTCTGAGAGCCCTGCACAGAAATATTTCAGCAGAAATTCATCCAAGCCAGGTTCCACTGAAAAGGGGGAAAACTGTTTCTGTTAGTATTAGGTTAAGTTAAAAAATTGACAAACCAGACTTTACAAATAAGGGATACATATATGGTCAGAGGTATGGGAGAGAAGAATGTTTTAGTCCTTTTTAAAAATACAATGGTGTTTTGCACCAACACTGGAAGTTTTGCAGCTCATAAAAAATTCATAAGGCTTATTGAGGAGAACAGAAAGGCAATTCAGGTGTCTATTTTTTGAGCACTGTCATACTTGCAAGAGTTTAAGCCAGTCTGGATTGGTATTTATTGTTAAATGCCAACTCTGCGTTATGATCCTGTCTGGATCGTAGTTCAGCAGCTCAAAAAAGAATAAATGACAAGATGGCCTGGCTTTGTGGAGGAGAAGAGAGGAGAGTCCGGGGTATTTTGCATTTTCTTTATGGTTTTACAATCTCCTCTTCAGGGTCCTTTTCACTTCTGCAAACACAAAACTCAAGGTGAAAAGTAATTGGACAAGCTAACAAATGAGTTAGGGCTTGCTTTATTTGCCACCGGCGAGTTCCTGTGTTTTGCTTGCCACCAAGATCAGCTTCTTTGACATGGCCTTTCATGTACCAGCTAACAACGAATGGAAATCTGCCACAGGTATGAGAAAAGAGAGGCTTTATACAGGACAGGCACTAAACCAGCATGATTTATATGGGCTGAGGATAGTGCTTTATGTTACATCAGTCTTCCAGGAGTGCCATGATCCCAGCAGCATCTTTAGGGGATATTTGGTGCGAACTGTTGCTCTCCAGACTGAGAGTTTTACTGCGGGCAGAACCCTCTTTATATGCACCCTGTTCTACAAGGGCTTGGGGTGTAAAACAAGGCATTTCTGAGTGGGCTCTTACCCAGGGGATGGTGGTAGCTCCACTGGAGAGCGTGTCCCCCAGCAGTGCCCTGCGAGCCAGGGGATGTGCAGAGCCACAGGCACAGCTCTGAGCAAAGCCAGCAGCAGGATGAGGCTCAGCATCCCCCTGTGCCCTCCGCTGTCTGTGTCATCCCCTTGCGATGGATGATAAACGATCACTGTGGCTGGAAGTTCATCGGGAAGGAGGAAGCCACTTGCTGGGTTATGGAAGGGGCTGCCTTGTTTCCTAAGGCTGGGTGGGTGGAAATGCCATCGCTTCCCGCAGCGAAGCACCGGCACTCCTGTGTCTTCAGCCTCGTCCTTGTAATGTATTGGGGTGCAAGGGGGATGATTAAATTTTACTTCTAATTTTCTCATTAGAAGTTGCGATGCTGCCATGGTGGTGGGGTTGTGGGGACAGCACTGGCTGGGTGACACTAGCCCTGGCTGCTCTGGTCCCTGAGAAGCCATGCATCGGGGACGCGCTCAGCAGATGAGATGGCTTTTGSTCCTCGCCATGACTTTTCAGGGACTCTGACAGCATTCGTGTGGCTGCTTCTGCAAGGTCAAGCCAGGTAGATGGTGGCTTTCTTAGAGCTTTGCCAGCTGTTTCTTTTGCCCTATCCTCACCTGACTCTGTAAATTAAGAGGCAAAAATCACCCTGACTCCTGTTAGCTTCTCCTGCCGTCGGCTYGCAGGAAGGAAGGATGATTTAGTTTGGATGCCAGGACAGGGAGCCTGGGGTTTCTGCACGTTTGACCAGGCAGGTATTAGCAAGTAAAGGTGCCTTGGGATCTAAGCTGCACACATTGCCATAATTGGTTTCTGTGTGGTAATATACAGTATCTTTATTCTTTTCATGCAGGCTGAATATCTGGTAAATGACAGGTCCTGCTTTTCAATTCCACCATGTTTCCAGGGGCTGTCACACTTTTAATTTTTGCAATAGCTGCAAGCAAAGCAGTAATTGTGTTTCCTATTTCCCACAACTGTGGTGCTGGCTTTGTTGTTCCCTCTTCTTCATTCCTCTGCCCTGACTTGAGCTATTTGATGTTTTCCGAAGCTCCCCAGAACACTGCTGTTAAAGTTAYCTAATGCTTGACGGCTAATCAGCCCCCTACGAGAAATACACTATGGGTGGCATGTGGCAAAGCAGGGCAGGAGAGGTGCATTTAGATCTGTTGGGTGTGATGCTGATCTCTGAAGACATCTGGGCAGTGTGAAGGTGTATGTGTCTGCGCTTCGTGAGCCTGCCCAAGTTGGCAGGGTTTGCGTGCTGAAGTGTGCACAGCTATGTGACATATTGCGTGCACCGGTTTCTGCCGAGAGATGGGACAGGTTTTGAAAAGCTGCTCCATTAAAGCCTATGGACGTTTCTGTAGGTCCAAATGACTTAAGTGGAAGTAATTTTGGGGATGTGATTTTGCATTTGCTTCAGTGCGTTTGAAAGGTCTGCTCAGGACTATTACAAAACCTTCGGCCTATGAGCAGCAGCTCAGGGAAGTTTGGTTTCCCAACTGTYTGAGGCCTTGTGTTGGATTCTCTGGTGTCTCGTAAAGTGTAGGTTTCCCTGCAGGTTGAGTGCTCATCATGGCCTTCACTGTGGATTCTCCAGTAGCTGCAAAGGTTTAGTCCAGATGCTCTGCTCCTGTTTTCTCTTCTAACTGGCTGTATTTAATATCTTAGAGGTCTCTGACCCTCAGTCCTATGTGGGTGAGGCTGGTCAGGGAGATCAAATGCTGTCACTCACAAGTGTGTGCTGTGATCCTGTACACAGTGCTTCTTTAGCAAAGCAGGCTCACAGGACCTGGACTTAGGGTTTCAAGGTGTGAAGGAGAAAGGTTCATGTTGCTTCTGAAGTTTGTCACAGCTCCCTGTGAGCTCAGCCCAGCACAGGCAGATAACGCCTTTGAGACCACAGCTCTCCCACCCAGACTGGCAAACAAGTGGGACTCTGTAAAACTGATAACGCTGGTTACAGCAGATGAAGGCTGTTTGCTGAAGGTCACGCAGACCTGCTGTAAAGCATTGCTGAGAGATCACGCAAGACAAGAACAAGAACAGGGAGCATTTGCAATCTCGTGGCTTAATAAGTGGTCGCTGGGAAGTTGGGATGTGGTTGAGGACACTGCACATTCATAGAGGGTGCCCCAGGGGCACAGGAAGGGTGCTCTCATTTGTAAAGCCAGTGGTTGGGATATGAACTTTTGCTTTCATCTACTCCAGCCTCTAACCCAGGTTGTCCCCATAGCCAGGAAGCAGAGCAGAATGTGTCCCACCCTCAGCCCCTTCCAATTCATCATCTGCTGTCATGGTCCAAACCCATCCTTACTGATGGGTGAAGCCAATACAACAGCTTATGGACTGGAGTGAGAGGGACGTGGATCCATATTTCCCTTCTCCCAAGGTGGATGCTGCAAGAGTGGGACATGTGTGAGCATTTTGTTTTACTTCTTATAGCACGGTCTTCTCTCCCCGGGAGCTGCCCGGATTCAGAGCGGGAGAGGGGCCTTAGCAGGAATCTTGTGGGCTCTAAATGCTCTGCTGCATGGTACGACATCCTGTAGTCTTAGGACTAATGTGAAAGCCCTCTTCCAGYGGGAGAAGGTAATTGAAACCACATTTTCTTAGTTGAGTAATTAGATTGATTCTGGAGAAACGCGGACATGTGGAAAATTGAAAAATGGAAGAGTTGCGTGCCCTTAGGCTGCAGATGAATGTGTTGGTGCCTTTCCGAGGAACACTGGCTCGATCTATTGAATTACAGGATACACTGAGACCAGCTCAAGCATGATGCAAGTCCAAGCCCTGACCAGGGGAGACTCAGTGAGAAACGTGTCCCTTTCCTGCTGTGCTGATCTGACATATGTATCTCTTTCCCCAGAACTTCTCATTGAATTCTGTAGTGCTCTGTGCAGCAGAAGGATGCGTGCATTGAATCCAGTTATAGGATTAGGAGGAAAAACTCTTCACGTAATTATACATTCACAGAAATTTTAATTGAATGGTGCATTCGATGGGACCAACTCACAGATCACRCAGTTACAGGGATGCTCTTAAGACTGTGCTTGTGTGTGTTTCATTTATGAGTGTTTTGACCTTAGACATCTAGTGGAAAGTATTTTACCTGTTACAGGTGTAACAGTGGGCTTCATTCCCTAGATTAAACCAGTCATACCTGCTGTTCTTTATTCTTGCACATTATAACAGCTGAGAACTTGTTTGCTGTCAGCCATGCTGAGGGGATATTGGGGTTTTTGGGTCCAGCTCTTGTGCTCAAGTGTGCTGTGGTTTGCAGGGTCTGGAAAGAGCTCTGGCACTATTTCTGGCTGAGATTATTTAAGCAAAGGTAAATGTCCTACCAAATGGCCCTGCGGTGAGGTAGATCCCGCAGTCAAACTCTTCAGAGATGCCTGTAAGCTTGAAATACCCATTTCCAGTAATCTGTATGGGGACGGTGTGGGCTGTTCGTAACGGCAGGAATGAAGGCAAACAGGTGCACTGGGCTCCGAAACACCATTGCTGTGTGCTGAGTAGCGCCAGAAATAGTCAGGGAAGGTAAGATACTAAATGCTGCCTGTATCCCCCTGCCTCATTTCCAGCATCATTTTTGCAGCATTTTGGTTCAGGTTTTTTGAGTCTTTTTCTTACATCTCATAGCTTGACTTCTGGGCCGCTCTTTCCTGCTCAGTTTGCTTTCTCTCATTCTGACTTCTCAGCCTGATCTAACTTCAGAGTTGGCTCTGCTTTGAGCAGGAGGTTGGTCCTGAGACCTTCAAAGTCCCTCTGACATATATTATTCTGTGATTCTGATTTTTACTGGTCCTCCAGCTAATTGAGACTACTACACACAAGACCTCCCTTCTTTCCTCCTCTGCCCAAAGATGCTGGCATGTTCCACTTCCTCAGATTTAAATGCTTCCTTTCAGTGTGCACAGTCTTTATTAAGCTATTTCCCTCTTTCATAATTTTGTACTTTCCTGAACCACCTCTTTACATAAATGCAAGACCAAACTGGTTCTTTTGAGCTCCAGCTAATCCATCATCCCAAACTGTTTCTACCTACGTAGACTGCTATTAAGATTTAATTAACAACTGTTCTGATGAAGCTTCAGTCCTGGTCAGCAGTATCGGAATTGCATTAAATAGAGGCATTAAAAATGCAACAGTATTCATGATATGAGCCTCGTAATATGAACCAGCGCTTTGTGTGTATGGTTTAGCATTATAATAAATCAAGAAGCTCCTATGTTGGGATCGTATGTTCACCTGATTTGTTATTGCTGTTTGCCTTCTCTGATGACAGTTTAAAGTCCTGGAGGCAGGAGCTGTCACCGACTACACAGCCACTGTGTGACGTGGGACATGCTGCCATCTCCACACAGTGCAGATCATCTTTCTCTCTTTTTCCATTTTCTTCCTGAAGTCACCCTAGAAGCTGGCAGCAGCACCTCAGGGGCACTAATATTGCAGAGTTTTACCTGCTTTGTGTCAAACATGCCCTTCTGTCAGAAGATACCTACCTCAAGGACCATTTTGCGCTCTTTCCCCAGGTCCCATTAGCAGTATTTTAGTAAACCGCTATGGCAGCCGACCTGTGGTTATATTTGGAGGCCTGCTGTGTGGCATTGGGATGGTCTCAGCTGCCTTCTGCACCAGCATCCTGCAGCTCTACATCTGTGTGGGCTTCATCACAGGTAAGAAGAAAGTGTCTCCTTTCCACCCGCACTTGAAGTTCCTTTCTGTTGGCTTGGGCACCCACCCTTGGACACCTCAACCAAACACAATGGGAACCTGGTGAGATAAAAAGCTGGCGGGACAGGGGCCCTCGCTTGTCAGCTGCTCCAGATGAGCTTTAGCAAAGAACATATCCCCTGCTAAGCACCATGTTCCTGGCTGAACATCGCGTGCAGGATTTTAGCAGGGGATGTGCTCTTTGCAGATGAGTGCTCTTGGCCAGAGGCAATGGTGAGGATGGCCATCAGTGCCCTCAGCTCCCAATGAAGTGAACGCAGGTTGACTGCACTCTGCCCTGGGCAAGGCAAGCCCTTTGAGAGACAAGTGCGACTATGAAGAAAGCACCTGTGTTCCTATATTACTGTATGTTATCTTCCCTCTATGAGATATATGAAATGAGATTTCAGGGGTTTGCTTTGGTTTACTTGCCCTTTGCTTGCTTGTAAGGTTAGGAGGTCCTTTATCTGAAAATAACCACCACTAGAGTTGATTGAAAATTTGCAATATTCTCCATATTGAGAAAAAAATAAATCTGTATTTCCTTATTGAAGTTATAATTTGAATTTTCTGTATTGAAATATGGATTTCCATATTGAAAACTCAAACAGGAGAAGGCATAGGCTCAGTCCAGCATCTTTAAAGCCTGCAGGTGCTGGGTTATTGCTTTTAAAGGTAGATGGATTGGAGTTCTCCACTTGTGTGAGTATAGATGCTTAATTGTAAGCATTTTTGTTGATTATTTTGGCTAAGGTACAGCCAATTTTTCTTCCAGTGCAGCTAGGACATCTGCCTGAAAACATGACACAATGAGTTCAAAATTGGCTTCTGAGGTTGCAAGGTGTATGTTTTAATGCATGTTCCCTATCTCTCTGCAGCTGCGTTAAGTGTTACTGCTTTCTGAACAAGAAAAGTGCGAGCTCAACATTTAAAATCAATAAAACCAGCCACTAGCAAAGTAAATTGGGACAGAAAGTTTGTCACCCTGTTCTCCTACACCAATATTGCTTTATTAGATCTGTACAGTAGTGAATAAATCCCCGTGTAGGATTCCCTCTCTTAAACCTTACTCTTTCTAAGGAGAGTCAGGATAGTTAGATGAAATTGTGTTATTACTGAGTGCATAAATCTTGCAGATTCCTTGAAAGAGATTCTAGAAACAAAGCAATGAGAAATAAAAATAACCAATGTCTCCCATGGATAAATTCAATATTTATCGATGCATGAGCTTGCATCATTCCCTGCTAAACAAATGTCCTCTAGCAAGTTGACTAATGCTGGATTAGCACAAGAAAACCATAAATCCTTTGCTAAAAATATATGCATTTTGGTGAGCAGAAGGGCTCAGGCAAGGAACAGTGCTGTAGGAAGGCACCAACTCCTATTTTCAAAGGTACTTGTCTAAAAACATGCCAGGAGGGAATTTTGTGCCTAACCCCAATGGGCCTAGGATTTATGAAGACCCTGCTCTTTTTTGGTCCAAATCTGGTCCGTTGCCCATCCCAGAGTTGATAGTACGAGCTGTGCTCAATGCACACATGTAACCCTCGTGCCAGTGACAGGGTACAGGGGCAAAGCTGCCCCCGTGTCTCCCTCGTCTTTAATGCCATGATGTTTCCTCAGAGCAAAGCACATTTTTTGTTGTGTATGTCTTTCCCTCCTGCTTGCTGAATGAGGGCAGCTGTATGGATGAGGTCTTAGCTAATAACCCATCATTTCCACACGGGGTGTGTGTGCTGGGGAAGGAGTATTAATTTGACAGAGAAGGGAAGATGCTTGTAATTCTGCTAACATGCTTGATGCCTCTAATTACGCTTGCAGTGCTTTTGCTGGTCAGGCCTAACATGGAAGCATTCAAGGGCAATTATGAAGCTGGCTGCTCATCACGTGGCTGAGACAGCGTTACTGTACGAGGAGAGAGACTTCTGTAAAGGCGATTTGCAATGACTGTAAAGCAACCTGTAAACATCACACTCTTTCTAGCCTCCTTCCTACTAGCCTGAAAAGAAACGGACTGATGTAAAAGACCATGTTCATGTAATTTGCAGGGATGGAGATAAAAACAAGATAGTTGGTACTAGGAGGTCCCTGCTACAGTCCTGTGCCTTTGGAATATTAATAGAAATCTCTTCAGAGGAGCAGAGCGGGAAGTATCTGTTTACGGTGGAGGGATTAGACACGGCAATCTCAATTGCTTTCTTGATTATGTCTCTTTCCATTTGCATGCAGAGCAGGGGCTCCGCTGTTGGAGGCAGCTCTGAAGCAGCACTGTCCTTGATGGCACTGAGTTGTGGGCTGCATGAGGCACTTCGCATACGCTGTAAAATCCATGTTCTCTTCCTCGCTTGTTTCCCTATAGCGCTTAGAAAAAGAAATGGGGTTTGCAAGCTGTCGACCTGGATAGATGCCAGCCTGGGTGCATTAAATAGGTGTTTAGGCATGCAATCTCTTCTTCAAGTCTGAGGTAGTAGCAGCAAATTTCAAAGCTAAATACAAGGCAAAAACGACTGGTCAGAGTTTAGTTCAATCTGTACCAATTGACCTCCACGAAATAAAATGGGATCTAGGGTGAAGCATGTTGACTAATGAGACTGGAGTCTTTGCCTCAGCTGTTAATGTTGAGCATTGAAATACCTGGTAGGATCTTCCCTTGCTAATAAAGTAAGAACAAGATCAATAGCTACACATCTCACTCCTGAAGCACCACTTATTTCCTTCTAATATGAGGAAGATGTATTTAATCTAGGGAAGGATGCTCCCTCTGGCACGGGCTTGCTTCTGTTCATGTAACACCACCGATAGGTCTCTCTGTCATATCCTTGGGGAGAAAAGGTAATTATTTGAGTAACAGTTTCAGGCACGGAAAAGCTGCTGTAGTTTCTGAAAACTGGAATAAAATGGATATAAATATTTCCAACTAAAGTCAGCCAAAAGCTTAAAGTAAATTGAAATTCCAGTCAGTCCATTTGAAACTCTCCAAATTTAATTAATGGGAAGAGCATGAGGTAATATTAAATTAGATTTGTCTGACTGGCAAATTAATGTTCACGTAATAAAAAAATTGAGTTGATTATTGGTTAAGTGGGTAGCTGGCATCCAGTCTGGTTTTCCTTCTCCACACGACATGTGGTAGGTCCCTACCAAAAATGATTCTGTGGAAATGATGGTTCAATTTCTGCCCTTACCTACCAGCCTGGGAAATACGGAGTTAAAGCAAACTCTAATCCACTGTGTTGCATCTTCTTAGGAGAAAGAAGATGCATTCCTATATCTGAGCACCATCAAGGGTGTTCTGTAACCAAGGCTGTGTTTTGCCTCCATAGTTCTCAGATCAGCCCTCTCACAGGGATGAATTTGGCCCCTTATGCATTATGAGCAGGCTGTACTACCCAAAGACATGCCCTACCAAAAATATGGACTATCTAGAAAAGTTCATGCTGAGAATGTGTTTCATATCAAGACTAATTTTAATATGTTGCCATTTCAATTTATTTTTAATGTTGTAGACTTCCAAGTAATTAAAAAAAATGAATCTTATACTTGGCAAAAATCATAATTTTGTATGACTGTTCAAACTGAAGATATCCAACATCAGTTGAATTCTGCTGCATCAGTTGGATTCTACTCTATCAGCGACTAATGATAGTGTTCCTTAATTAATTTTGAGGACCTTGACCTTTCTAAATTCTCTTCTGTAAAGCAATATGCCTAATTATGTACTGCACAGTTAAACAAACTAATTATATCGACTAATGAATAAGAAAAAATCTGCATGACCCTATTTTCAGGATTCATGTTCTCTGGTATAATCACTTCAAGGATTACATTTCTGCTTTGTTCTAATGTGGCTCATTCTTTCTTGGATGATAGGGTGGAAAATATGTGGCATGATTTTTAAATGTCATTTTGATGGAGTTCTGAAAATTTAACTTTTTAAGGAAATACTGCACATCATAGAAATGTTTGAAGAGAAGAGATTGTTATATGCTAATGCTCTCAAACAGAACCACAGAAAGTTGAGACCATCACAGCATTTGGTATCTCTGCCTTCAGATTTCACCTGTGCAAGAGAAGCTGCTAACTGAATTAGCAATGCAGATTTATAATACCATTTATATATCTAAATGCAATAAAAATAAATTTTAATTAAAAGAAACACTCTAGGGTCCTGTTTAATTAGCATCCTCAGTAGCTGTTTTGCTGTGTACTTGCAGACCTCTTAATCTTTTGCATCAGACCTGAATTGCTCATACCACCAAATTAGAAGCGGCTGAGACGGGTAATATTATTTTCTGTGCAGGTCTGTCTGCCCGGCAGCAGTGTTGGGTGCCCATCACCCATGGAAGGGGGTGCCAGCCCCAGCCGCACACGAGAAGGATGCGCTTTGGTGGTTAGCACCGTCCAAGCCGGAACAACCTCCCTCAAACTGGGAGTTGTCTTTTTTTTTAATAGATCCATCCTCTCCTCCAACAAGGCTGCTCTGTCTGGACAAAACCAGCCAGCATTCATTGAGGGTATAGTTTCAATTTATTCTGAAGCAAACTCTTTGTGCTAGGTCTGCCACCCAAGAGATTTGCAGTGCAAAAGGAAGGGGCGTTCTCTGACCGAAAGTGTCTTTCTGGGGTCTGGTTACCCAAATGCAGCAGCCAGAAGCTTAGGGATATCTTGAACAAAGTTTGCATCCAGACTATCATGTTAAAGAGCCACCAGTGGACCAATTGTCCATGAATTTGCCTAAAACAATGAGCTGAGGATAAATGGGTCTCAAATCTTTTTTTGTGTATCATCTCAACCATTTTTCTCTGTTCCAGGATTCGGCCTTGCACTCAACCTCCAGCCATCAGTGATAATCATAGGGAAATACTTTTTAAAGAGAAGACCCATTGCAAATGGCCTTGCTATGGCAGGGAGCCCCGTGATGCTTTGCACCCTGGCTCCTCTCAACCAGTTCCTTTTTGACAATTTTGGCTGGAGGGGCAGCTTTTTAATTCTTGGGGCAATTTTACTAAACTGCTGTGTGGCAGGAGCCCTCTTCAGACCCATTGGGGCAGCCACAGCATCAGTCAAAACCCAGGCAATTGAGGAAAGGAAAGATACTCTGAAAGAAGAGGTCACTAAGGATGCCATGGAAATGAGTAGTCCCATGAACGCCCCTATGGAGACCAAGACAGAAGAGGAAGGAGGAAAGGACTGTTGTGAAAAAATCAATCAGTACCTTGATTTTTCCCTCTTTAAGCACAGAGGGTTCTTGATTTACCTGATCGGAAACGTGCTCATGTTCCTGGGATTTTTTGCCCCCATTGTTTTTCTGGCACCCTATGCAAAGCACATCGGCATTGACGAATATTCAGCTGCTTTCCTCCTTTCGATCCTTGCTATCGTGGATATGATTGCCCGACCTACCACTGGCATCATTGCAAACAGCAAGTGGGTGAGGCCACGGATTCAATACTTTTTCAGCTTCTCCATTGCTTTCAACGGCGCCTGCCACCTTCTGTGCCCGCTGGCTTCCGGCTACACGGGGCTTGTCGTTTACTCTGTGTTTTTCGGCTTGGCCTTCGGCATGGTTTGTGCCATGCTCTTTGAAACGCTCATGGACCTCGTGGGAGCTGCCCGGTTCACAAGCGCTGTTGGGCTGGTCACCATTGCGGAGTGCTGCACAATATTGCTGGGACCACCTATTGGAGGTGAGTGTATTTTCCTCCTCTGCTTCCACTGGGTTGTCACTTATATTTAGCCTCTTGCAAGCAGAGTTTGTAAGAAATGATTCTAAATGTGTTTTCTTTGCTTCCCACCCACTGTTTTTCCACTAATAATTGGACAGGGAAGGCAGGTCCTAGGTGTCTCCTCCAGCATTTCTTCTTTACACCTTTTTGTGTAGTCCTCCAATTGAAGTCAAGAGTTTGTAGAGTGATCTTTTAGTCCCTGATCCCTTCAAACCCTTGAACTGAATTTGCAGAGTGGGACTTCCTGCAATACCAAGAACCTTGCACTTCAGATGACTCCTCCTGGAGTCTCCTCCAGTTGCAAAAGGCTGGAGTCCGCCACAATTTAAGCACGGTGAAACACAACAGTTCTATGAAATCCTCTTGTTGACTCAAACCTAGTATTTGCTATTTGTCTCTAAGGCTCTGAGTACTTCCACTTGCGGATTTCAGTCATCTCAGATTTAAGGCTGTTCCAAAAATTAAAAAAGGTTAATTTTGGATGGCATGGTTTGAAATATCAGAAGGCAGAGACCCTGAAATGTCCATGCTGACAATATTGAACCTCCAGCAGGGCTTACAGTCATCTGAAGATAAGTGGGAGCAGTGACCTCCTGTGATTTTAACAGCCTCTGCTTCTTTTCCTCTATAGCATGTGCTCACTTCTTTTTCTACAAGGAACACACCATGTCTGGAATACACCATATCTGAATCTGGCATTTGGCTCCAGTACAGTCCTTACCAAATCTGAGTTGGCTGTGAATTAAATGACTTTATAGGTGACATCCTCTCAGTGTATAGATACCATCCTATCTATGTACCCTATCCTGCAATTTGCATTTCACCTGGATGCAAGCTTGAGTAACTGGTTTGCAAACTGGTCACCTTTAAATATGCTAAAATGTTTAATTAGGTTGTGTGTGCTGTCTGTATTCGGATGTATAAAAGTTAAACCCTGCTAATTCTTTCGATATGACAGTATCATAACAAATTTAAAGAATGCACAGAAAGAAGGCAGTTTAAACTGATTTCCTGGATGCAAAACTGAGATCTGGCTAATACTCTGTATGACACCTATTGCAGAGCCATTTAATTCTTCATATTACCATGTAGCTCATACAGTGTGACAGAAGCAGCTGTATCCTCTTGCTGTCTTAGAGATTCATTATTTAATTAATGACAAACAAAAGAAAATACAATTTTAAAATGACCGTTTTCTGAATGATATAATTTTCTGTGTGGAAGATTAAGTTAATGACCAGAGACTGCTAATGAGGCTAAACCAGTTCTATGTAATAATCAGTAATATTAGTTTTGTAGGGTTTTCCCCACCATTTTAATAAGCAGCAAATTTATTGGTTCTTTGGCATTTTAATAACCTACTGCAGGGTTCTGCTTTAATGAACTAAGTAAATTGTTCCCAGTGTGTTTTATGACTTTATCTTATTCTCAAAGGAAAAGAGGCAAGACTATCCTACTGTTGAATTTTCCAATACTCTACTCATTAAAACTCTCATTGAAACCTATTTAGGAGACCTCTAGGTCATCCTGATTAGCAGAAAAGGAAAAATTGTTGCAATTAGCGTTTGGTTGAGGTTTCACCAGTAACATGAAAAACACAGTGCATTGAAAATGGTGTACCAAGACATCTAGGAATGATTCAGGAAGAACCGTTGACCAAAACCAGTTAAAAATTATTATTTTTGTGATCAAGAAATCTATTTGGTGGCCATAAAATCCCTTGTTAGTGTAATGCAGTGGAATAATTAATCATCAGCTTTTCAACATTAGGGGTCAGTCAGGAAGTAATTAAAGGTCCCTCTTTTTAAGGAGGAGAACATATTCCAAAAAGTCAGAGAGCTAATGGATGATGGGCCAGTTTCAAGGAGGACTATTGGTACTGTGAAGGCCAGGTTAGGAGTGGGTCTTACTTTAATTAGGGTTTGGGATGTTAAGGATGGTCTGTGTTGTGCCAGTAAATGGGAATTAATGCTCAGGATCATAATCCCAATAAGATTTGCATTACATTTTGACATAATGGAGAACACTGACATTTCAATTAAGCCGTCTCCCTTCAATTACTCTCTAACTCCGTAACAGAGGCATTAACCTTTGAGAGGAACCTGTCACATTTGTCTTGGCATTGAAATTATCTGACATTGACAGCATCATCTTTGCTTTCCCTGGAACTAATGTTTTCCAGTTCCACGCAGTGCCCTTTCATCTTTAGATCAAGAGTATAAATGCAAAAAGGGCAGCTGTGACCAAAAGCTGAGTCCCCTCTAATGCTGGTGAATGACCCATGGTGGAATAAATTGGAGGGTCTTTGTCAAGAGTCTGAGACAAGACCCAGTGGCCAGGTGGTGCCATCTCACAAAGGTCTTCCTGAAAGCTGCTGCTTTTGTTGGCAGCCTGAGGATTACCAAGTCAAACGGACATCCTTGTAGGTGATCAYTGGAGTCAATGGAAAGACTGTCTGCAGACTCTGTGATCAGAGGACTTTGTTTCTGCATGGAAAAAATAGGTGTGCCTGAAAAGTCCAGACTTTGCAATGTAGGTTCTCTGTCCCCTTCTACTGTACAAATTGTTGGTAGTATTACCTATATCAACCTTAACTACCCACAGGCTATATAGTGGAACACGTGTGAAGTATTTGCAGGATCAGAGTATTTGTGGAAGAGATCAGAAGTCCAGAGAATGTCTTATTTTATCCTAAAGCCACAAGGTCCCTTTATATTTAGGATCTGAAAACACAATATTCTTGCCTTCATCTCTAAGTTTCTTTTTTTTTTTCTTTAAATATATGTTTTACAGGAACTCTTATCGATACCTTTGGGGACTATAAATATATGTTCATTAAATGTGGAGTTGTGATGGTCCTGGCAGGAACCTTCCTGTTCATCATGAATTATTATAATTATCATATGCTTGCCAAGGAGGAGAAGGAAAGAAAGGCAAAAGAAGAGGACCCTAAATCTGTAAGGACAGAAAATGAAGGCAGAAATAACTGGAACAAAGAAACCATACGAGATGGGCCTGAGCTGCAACCTTTGAGAGAGGAACGAGAAGGACTAAAGAAGGAAGTGAATGGCACAAATGAGGTTTAAACGTGTTCTCGTGGGCTGAATGGGAAATTACTTCTGGATTGCTTAAGTTGACACTAGCTGTGAAATCACACTAGGTTTTTAAATTTTGCCCTGTGCTGTGCCATGTGCATCCTCCTCTTTGTTGTAGGAGAAGACTAGAACAGAAATAAGTCCAGTTTCTTATAAAGTGCTAGGACACACAGTGCAGTACCATTTGCATACCAAAGGTCCTGCAACATTTTTCTTCAGATATTTCCCATTTCCCAGAGGGGCTGAGTAAGGGTGCAACTGACACCCCACTTTTATTCCGTGTACTACAGCTCTACTTAGTGAAAAGGCCAATGGCCATCAGAGTCAATGCAGAGCCCTTCCAGCAGCCTGAACGGGCTTTGCATTGAGTACTGTGGTGGCTGGATCTTCTCACCATGCAGTCAAAACTCTGACTCTCTTTGACTGCAGTGTCAGAATTATACCAGGGATTTGGTGCTGCCTTCCACTGGCAGCTGCACTGTGACTTGCACCTCTGTCTCATGGAAGTGTAAAATAGACCTTACGCTCATCTTAAATACAACACGAGAGAGCTGCTTGAACAGAATGAGGGCAGTACATGCCTGTGTGTGAAGTGGCAGCAAGGCAGCCTGTCCTTGTGGCTGGCGCATGCTAGGAAGGAACCAACTTGGGGTGGCTCCTCATGGCTTGACCAGGGACTTTCTCAGGGACCTCTGCATTTAGCAAAATGCCTTGAGAAAGGTGGTGTTATGCAGGGGGCCAGCACAAGGCCGACATGCTACAGGAGTCCTTCTGCCAGGTCCTTTGTCTGTGCGGGGGAGAAACTTAGTCTTAAAGGGCTTAAACTTTGATCTACATTCAAACAGTGCAAATTCTTTAAATTTTTCCCTAGGAGGTTACACAGTCCCTATTATCCAATATCTGAGTGCCTTACCATTTTTAGCATGCTTTTTCTTTACAACACCCTGGTGAGGCAGTAAGTGTTGTTACTATTAATTAATTGTATAAATGAAGAACTGAAGCACAGAGGAGCTATGGGCATCATTGCTTCAGTGAATAAAGCTTAGGCATGCCATAGCTGAAATGGGATCCTCTGCCCTGAGTTAGGTGCCTGAAAGCCCTGCTGAGCACAGGTATCCCCCTGCTAGAAAATAGGAAATACCATGGATAGTTGTGCRTTAAACCACAGCCCTCTCTGCAGTGCAGCCTGCTTACTTTGTGCTTCATACTGCTCAGGATTAATGATTTTAAACACTGTCTTAGAGCTGCAACCTTGTGCCATATTTTTTTAACCTGCTTAAGTTGCATCCAGCCTGGAGGGAATCCAAACACAGCTGCCCCCCGCCTTGTTTGGGCCGGGTTAGGCACCTCCCTGTTGCTGGCACTGCAATACCTGGTGGCCTCATGCCATCCTGTTGCATGAGGTCCGTGATGCAGAGCTGGAGCTGAGGCCGCATAGGAGGCTCTCATCCAGTGGTGATAATTTTGAGCTGGGAAGATCTGGACTCTGACAGCAAGCACTGATGTATTTTGTAAGAAGCAGCTGTTGAGCAGCTGTTGCCCAAGAGCCATGGATGCTGAGCATGGCATCACGTAGTTGGCATCATGTAGTTGAATCATCAGCCTTTTGTGGATTTAGCTCCAACTGACTGGATAAAAACAAGGACTTTTGAGGCAGATCACCCAAATCCGAAGCTAACACCAGTCCGTAGGCTAGGTCTCTTCTTTCTTTGCTTCAGTGGCACCCTTATGTGATCRGGTAAAGTTTTTTCATGACTTTGTTGCCGAAGAACTGTATTTAATTATCACTTGTATACACACTAAGAACAATGGCTTGTAAAAATATTTCTATAAATACACTATACTCTTAAATTTAGATCACTTGTATCTTCTTGTACAAAACCTTTTCTGTGAAATCTTTTGTTCCGCTAAAGAATAATGGTCTTTGGCCATTGACTTCAGTAGGACTTAAATTCTATCCTTATGTAGTATCTTGCATTTTCTCTGAAAAACAAAATCTATACAATGTACTTAGGTTTTTGTTGCTGTGTTTTTAATATTCTTTATTTCTGTCAAATATATCTATGGTATTTCAGTAAAAAAGGCATTGATAGGAGGTCCTGAACATTTTCCAGTATGCCTTCTGGAAGCTTCAACATACTTAATAAAACTCTTCTAAAAAAATGAAATGAGTTTACATTTGCCCGTTGTGATCTGTAGGGTAATGCTGCCTTTCTATTCCGTAAGGAATTTATCCTTGTAGGGTTTCTAGTCCTGACTCCATGTATATGGTAGCACAGCTCCTGGTCGTAGCCTCTTGCTCCAGGACCACCACCGGGAGCTCCTCACCACACAGTTTCTTTGACATTTTCAGTGATCTGGGCTAGCCTGACTCACACCTCCAGTTGTGGGCCCATAATGAGTCTGAAAGCAGCTGACAATTGACCTGGCAAGGATCCAACAAGATGACTTTCATACCTTTCCACCAGGTTGTATCAATTAATTTTAGGAGCAATGACCCAGATTCTTAGCTGTCCTTACTGCAGGAGCTGATGCTAAGGCTCTTTGCCTAGCAGAAACCCAAAACAAGCTTTTTAGATCATAAAACTTTGTTAATACAGATGATAACATTTTCAATAAAAAGGCTTTTTGTTCAGCTATCTGTGAAAATCCTGTGGAAAAGCTACACCTTTGTTAACCTGTCCCCGAGGGCAAAAAATGCTACATTGGGTAAGTAGTTCTTTATGGCTTCAGAAGTCTCCCAACATTAAGCAGCTATTTCATTTAACCTACTCAAGCCTCCCGTCATAGAAACAGATACTTTAAGATTATGGCACTATTTCTATCACGTAGGAAGCCAGACTATTTTAATACAATTTCCGTGATTATGGCTGGTTGTCAGTGGTGGGTGGCCTTCCTCTTCCTTGTTACCTGGCCTCCTGTCCCCACTGTGGGTTCAAACCACAACATCTCACTAGTCAATGCAGCAAAGCAATGCAAATAACTCTGTACCTTTAAGCATGTGAGTAGTCCTAGAAATGCTTTGCTGAATCAAATCCTGTGAATTCAACATCTTGCAGGCTCAAGCTGTAATCCAGGCTTGGAAAACTCTAAAACTTTCCTAAGAACATTTTCAGTTATTAAAAATGACTGCTGCAATATGAAATATCCATTAGAAAAAGCTCTTGTGAAGGAGTAGAAATTGCCTGTGCATCTAATTTAGTGATTTGTGTGGCAAATCAAACACAATATTCATATTTACATGCACGCTTAAGTCTGGAAAGCACCTGTGTAGGAAAGTCAGGAGGTGTGAGTGTTGCACCGTAAACATATGTACTAGGCACACAGGGCATGTTTGGGATACCAGACGTGCAAGGATGGTTGCTAACACTTTCATTGGAGTGCAATTATTAGACGTCTTTTATATTTCATTAGCTTGTGTCCTTATTAGAAGCAATTGCCCATTGTTTCCAGGGTTGCTTGAACTTCTACAAGAGCCTGATTTTGATGCTGAACCATCACTCCCAACAACCACAACAGAAGCCAACAGTCCAGGCAGCAACACGGCACTCCCTGCAGCCACATCCTGCACGAGTGGAGTTTTTGATGGGGTGGTGTGACAAGTACCATGGATGGGATTTAGATTTATCCCACACACTCATTCCTTATTTATAGTTCCCCTCACTTTTTCCCTCYCTATATTTAGCTTTCCAAATTTAAAGGCATGGAGGAAGAATTCAAATATTTCAACACTTACTCTGAAGTGGCGAAATTTGTACACCTTCCTATCTCCCTTTTTAACAGAATGATAAAGCAGTGACTGTGCCACATGGTGGAGTGCCACGCTACTAGAAGGGGACATTTTCTACCATCACACATTGTGCCAGGTGCTCTTTTGCCACACACATAGCGTTGTCTTGGCCTGGGAAAGGAGCAACACGACTGCCCGAGAGCAGGGCTGACAAGCACGGCTAGGGGACACAGCTCTGCAAGGTCAGCTGTAGATTGRAGCTCATCACAAAGAAGAGCTTTAGTGCTTTTTATTTTATACTGTTAATGAAAACCTTCTTCAGTGGGGTGATAGCCAGGAGGACGTCAGTACCCAGCACCGAAGGAGCAGAGTGTAAAACCAGGCTGTCTTGTAAGTGAGCGCAGGATGCTGCAGTTTTCAGTCTTGTAACCATCACCGGTGTGTATTTATGCTGCTTTGGGCAATCCTTCACATTCAGCACACAGAGGAGCTCATGGCTGCAAAGGGGAAGGATGTTCACTGGCACTATGTGCAGCAATAGAGCAAAATATAATTGGCCTCCTTTTAATAAAAAGAATGAACCATGTCCAGAAAGTGCAAAACACATGAGGAGACCAGAGAAGTCTGGAACCACGAATGAGTAGAGGTAACTTGGTAGTAACGGTGTTAAAAACGAGTGAGCAAGCAAACAAACAAAAATTGAAGTGCCAACCTATATGTTTGAAATATGCAATCATTTTAGACAACACAAGAGATTATTTAGAAGGACAGTTCCTGTGGCAGCTGATGCCAAATTTATTTGGCTGCATTCGGAAAACGCCTAGTACCCAATACAGGTGCATTCAGATTACATTGAGGAATGAATTTAAAAGAAAACTTCCATGCCCTCTGTGGCGACAGTGATATTGACTGTAAAATAGTACTATTTAGACTTATCAGAACCATGTGAAGGTGTTTTGATGAGTGACATTCATAACTGTCAGCAAAGCTTCCCATAATGGCATTCCAGCTCAGAAATGAAGACTCGATTTGCCGTCTGCTTTGGCACTCACTAAAGTATTGCTATGCTTTTGTTTGTATTTGGAGAGAGGCTCATTTACATTCTGACACCCAAAAAAAGAACAAATATAGGTAAATGGGCTCTTCTGTGTCACCACGGTCAAGACCCTGCTATCCCAGGTAACGGCATCATGTAATCCCCTTTTAAAAAAACGTACAACCCATTGTCCTGCAGAGCCAAGCACCTGTCAAGGTGTGACCCTGCTATGACATTTGTGCCTGCAACTCCGGTGTGTCCGCAAAAGGTGAATCTCCACATGTTCGACAGCGCAGGTGTCTAGAGGCTTAGACAAACACAATCCTATGTGGTTTGAGATACCCAAGCCCTTAGCCCATCAACCAAACAGAGARGATATTTATGCAAGGGAAAAATTATATGACCCCTCCCTCCAAAAAGGCATCAATTTGGACAATATTTTTAAAAAAACCTTTCTTTTTTTAGTGTTTATTTATTTGTTTGTTTATATGTTTAAATGTTAGTACTTTCTGAAACATATTCCACATCTCTTCAACTTTAATATTACTGATGACTGAAAATGCTTCCTCTAATGACTTCCCTTTCTTTTCTCTTTTTAAACTACTTTCTTCAGACACATTAACTTTACACTGAACTTGGCTGTCATAGCGTGCTGTTTCTGTACTTCTTAAAAGCATGTTTTCCCCTATTCCAACATTTTTGAAACACTACACAGTCATTTAAGAGCTGTAGATCATATTTTAGTCAGAAATTCAAGACGCAATTTTGCTGGACAGCCTAAGAAACCTGTTACAGTGCAAGCCAGACAGGAAAGCTTCAGAGGAGCACCATCATGCCTCTTGCAGCAGGGACCAGGCAATTCATGGAGAGCCTAGCACAGGCTGTCGTGGTTTAGCCCCAGCTGGCAGCTAAACACTGCACAGCCGCTCGCTCACTCCTCCCCYGCTCAGTGGGATGGGAGAGAGAATCGGAAAAAAAGTAAAATTTGTGGATTGAGATAAAGACAGTTTAATAGAACAGAAAAGGAAGGGGAAATAATAACAACAACAACAACAACAGAATATACAAAATAAGTGATGCACAATGTAATTGCTTACCACCCGCCAACTGATGCCCAGCCAGTTCCCGAGCAGCAGCCACTGCTCCCCGGCCAACTCCCCCCAGCTTATATACTGAGCATGACATCATATGGTATGGAATACCCATTGGCCAGTTGGGTCAGCTGTCCTGGCTATGCTCTCTCCCAGCTTCTTGTGCACCTGGCAGAGCATGGGAAGCTGAAAAGTCCTTGAGTAGTATAAACACTACTTAGCAACACCTAAAATATCAGTGTGTTATCAACGTTATTCTCATGCTAAATCCAAAACACAGCACTACACCAGCTACTAGGAAGAAAATTAACTTTATCCCAGCTGAAACCAGGACACAGGCACTGAGGATTGTACGCTCTAAATATAACAGTCCCTCCCAGTGTTCAAAAGATGGATTTACATTTTGATTTCTCTGAATTCACAGGTAACTCTGTGACAGATATTTGGCCATAAGTGTCCAAGGCTGTCCTGGTCAGCTATCTTTTGTAAACTGAACACTGCAAAGGACCCTTTCTTCAGAGACTGCATGTCCAGCACTGCAAAAACTGCTTCTCTGCAAAGGCTCATTAAAATCACACCAGAAGCTTGCATTTAGCTGAATTAGTGTTTCCCAGCCAATGCTGTGGGAAAGGCTAGAGGCAGACCAGCAGGCCAGCGTATAGTTTAAAGCCTTTTGGTGAATGCAGCTCTGTTTCATGTCTTACCTATTAAGGCATAGGTGCCCAGCAGATTTTAGGAGGGGTAAGAAGGAAATATGTCTATTGCTACAAAGGCAGCTAAGAAGTATCTTATGCTGGAAAGGATGGGGGTGTCCCTCAATGCACACCCAGGACAGAGTCCTGCACTTTGCCCATAGGAGCCAAAGTCTGGATCTACTTCAAACCAACTATCTGATAGTCCTAATGGTGCAAACACCTCAGCTGGTACTGCCCATCATCACACCATGATCATCTCCGAATGGTCCATTTTTCACTACCAACTCCCCAGCCCATGAATTTGTCATTTTTCACATCAGACTAAATCTGTAGGAAGAAAAACACAGAGAAACACGGGCTTCCCATAGGGTCTCCAGAGTTTTTTAGACTTCCGTCTGCTCAGTGCAAAGGTGTCCTACCAAAATGCGTCGCATCAAGAAATTCCCACCTTCTGTGGGAACACTGCTGTTTTGGGTAGGCACCAAACAAGAATGTGCTTCTACGCTTTCCTGGTCAAATCCATCAGCTTCTGAGGAGGGGAAGATATCCATTCACCAAAGACATCAGCTTCAAGGTCTAATTCTGACTAAACTCAGACACATCGGATTCCTTATGTGTCCTGGATTCCCTTTGATGTGCAAAGCAGAGTCGTTCAGTGCCTGCTGCTAGTGACAGATGAACTGGTACAACTGAAATGAAATAGGGACAAGCACTTCCCTCGTATTGCAGGGCTTGGCATTCCCTTCCTGGACAGATGAGATTCTTAAGCAGTTTTTAATCAGTATGTAATCAGCCCCGGCCATTAGTTATGCCATCTGATCACAAAACACAACTCCAGAGAGAGCTCCTTAGGATATCTAGGAGGATCCATGCATTATTAAGTGAAAAAACCACAGACTCTACCTATCACCCATTAATACTACGTATAATAAGTGCTTGTTGAGCAAACTTGCCAAGTCTAATTATTCTCCCAGCACACTACAGGGGTTTTTTGGCACTTCTACAAGTCTAATGGAAACCACAGCAGGCCTGCTCCTGCAGAGGCAGCATGGGGAAGGAAATCTCTCTGATGTGCTTCAGACTTCAGAGATAGTCCCTACCTTGCGTGCACATGCATGCACCCACACCCCAGCCTTGTTCCAACAGATCGGAGGGAAAATCCACAAGCTAAAGCCTTGCATGCAGGGGCTGCATTCCCCGGCGATGTAACGATTGATGTGTTAAAAGACTGTGAGTCACTCAAATCTAGTGGCAAGAGGGATCCTCAAAGCATCTTTGATGGTGCCAGGTTGGTCCTAGCCAGGTGCCAATCACAATGCGAAGCGAGAAGGGAGCTTCTTTCAACCCTGACTTCCAACCCCAGACCACAGCCAGGGACTGAGGAGGCAGCGCAACTTGCTCTCCATGGCTGGGCTCTCCTCTCTGCTCTTTCAGCCAGGACAATCCACATAATAAAGTTTGTTCCCAGCTCATGACCTGGGACGTGATGTATGATGATTCATATTTCTTCTTCCTTTGGACTTATTTTTCTGACATCTCTTAGCGTTACTCCCAAAAGTCAATTTAACACTGAGATTGTGGGTATTTATGTGGAAAGATTTTTGAGCACACATGCTCCTTCATGAGATGCTGTGTTCTCCAGAAAGCTTGTCAAGAGTCTGTCGGACAACAGTGCTAGTGGGTTGATATGGGGAAGATGAATAAGTCCTCATATCTCATCAAAGAAGTTAATAAAGATGACTGTGCTGATTAATTAAGACCAGAAGCAAAACATCGCTGCTGCTCAAAGGGTGAGCTACAGTCATGTGGGGCTTCTTTCGCATGGCGTGCAAATATGTCATCTGTATTACGATACTTAAACAGAGGCCTACAAGGAGGAACCATCACCTTTCCAAAGATAAGCCTCCATCTGGAGACCTCCATCAGTGGATTGGCTTAGAAAATCCCAAACATTCAGAAGGCTGGTGTCCTTCTCACTAAGCTCAACATTTTGGAAAACAGCCTGACTGTTTGGGTTTATCTGTTGCTCTTTTTGTTTTTGATAGCAAACCATTGCCAAACTCTACATTTATTTTTTTAAACAAAAAAGATTGTGAGTGCAGTGGCTAGAAATATATTGAATTCATTTACCCAGTAGGTATTTATTCTCTGACTTACCTGTTACAGATATCCTTCAAAATACAGCTTTGTGTAGTACATTCCAGTATGAAACATGAGAAACAATTATATCATGATTTCAGCTTTCATCCAGAGAAGATAGTAATTACACACTATATAAATAGAAGTGCAGTGAAGCAGCTTTGTAATTACAGTGTACCTAAGCTGTAGCTAATTTACTTGTATTCTGAAGTGTATCTGAAGTTAGTAATTAGGGCCAGTACATGATGAAACACTAGCAATATACTTACCTTCACACTGTGTATTATTTTTCACTCGTATCTATCATGAACCTAGATATTTTCCAGGGATTAATGATAGGCTGTGAAAAGTTGATAGCCTGAAGTTCAGCAGAGAGCCATTAAGCTGGCCTGGTCATTAATCCCTAGAAAATACCCTGCACCAAGGTTGTTATAAGGTGAATATGGAAAATAACTTTCCACACATGTTGACTTTTGTGTTAGCTGTTATGTTTTTGACAGTGTGTAGAAACAACACCCCAAATGCAAGTGACTCCCTCTCCCTTGTATTTGGATGTGCTTGATGTTAAGAGGATGAATCCTCCCCAAGTTCACCTTTGTGCATCACTGAGTGATGCCAGTAGAAGACGCTGAATAGACAGCTTGTATTCCAGCAAGTCTGTCTTAGCCACAGTTGCCTGGCAATGTTTGGGGATTAATTTTAGACTGAACCTCCATTTTCTGAAATGTGTAATTCCAGCTTCTCTGAACTGAGAAACAACACTGGCGGCCAAGTAAAATACCTATTACCGGGGGAATATGTAAAAACACTGTTTCATCAGTCATCCTGCTCACACGATTCCCTCCCAGAACTGAGGGTGGTAATGAAAGTAATTTAACATACATCTATAATTAATTTACTACATTCTTCCTGCTGATGGCAATCATCTTACCTAGGAAAGTTCATGAAATTGATCTTAATGCGTAAAAATAGAGATGGAAAAGCGTTAAAGTCAGCTAAATGTGGTTTACTTCTAAGCATGTAAGCAGTTAAGCACTGTTTGGAGAAATGTTTTGGGGCTCATTTAGCAGGAGCCATTACCTGTGAGAAATGTCGGTGAGTGCACAAGCTGAGCAGGGCTTTCCCCTCGACACACACAGTTTGCAAGCACTGATGAGACCAGCAGGTCTTCGCTCCTGGAGCTGCTCCTATTTTGCATAAAGTCAACAGAAATGTGAGAGTAGGTTCAAAGAGACTTTGCAGAAAGGGACAAAGCTGGTGGACAGCTAGAGGTAGCACCAGGGACATGAACTGCACCAGCTCGTGGCTGTTACTCCAGTGCTATTTTAAGCCGCGAGCCCAGGCTGTGGGCACCCAGTCAGAAGGACAACTCTGGCCAATGTGCAGAACATCCAGATGTGCAGATGTGTCTGGGCACTCTGTGCACTGCACACACAGTTATCGGTGCACACATTGCATGCAGAGAACAGATAGAACATGCATGTGATGGAGAGTCCTATGAATACGTTTGCAGGCTGTTTCTAGGGCTTCCTAGTGGCTTAAAAGCATCCTGGCATTGCTCAGCTATCACTTGGTCYTTGTCTATTAGCCATTATCATTTCACCAGCTGTGGCTTTTCTGCACATCCATGAGCCCCACACTCAGCTGGACTGGTGGCTCCTACCTTCCCAGTGTCTCTATACTCCTAGAGCAGCAGAACACCCCTTGGGACCGTCAGGCCGATAAGAACTCATACACTTACCTACAGACCGTGATCTGCACTTGCCAGAGACCCTACTTTAAAATGCAGGTCATGACATTATGACTTCAATATGAGCTGGAAAACCTAGAAGAGCAGAAGCCCATAACAAAGAATACTTCAATGCTCTTGTAGCAGCTATATAAATATGTATATAAATAAGTCAGAAGGCTTTTAAGTGTGTCTTCTATCACTGTGACCTCCAAACGAGGGAGTACAGTAGCCTTATCTGGATGGGGGTCAGAGGAAGAAGAGTCACCGCTCCCTTTGGTGCCCCCTGCGAGGTGGAGCACAGCCTGTCCTACCTGCACTGCAAGGGGGGAAGGAAATCCTGCAGGGGAAATGTCGCTCCTCCTATGGAAGAGCCCCAAATAGCATAGAAGTAGGGCAATTCTTTCATTCCCCTACACCTGCCTGTGCATGAGAGACTACTGAATGGAAACCTGGCCTCTGCAGCCAGGGCTGCTTGTTCCAAGCACGGCTGGGCAAGGAGGATTCCTCAGCGAGGCTCAGCGAGAGGTGTTTTCTACAGGCTGCTTCCTCCGAGTGCAAAGCTGTTGACTGGCTTCTCCTCAATGCCAGAAAGAGCAGGATGTGTCAGGCCCGTGTTGCCGGAGAGAGAGGCATGAATCAGCCTAAGGATCCATACAGACGGCAGCGGGCTGCTGCAGGACTTTTATTGCCCGTTGGCTGTCACGCAGCTCCTCATCACAGGGCAACAAATGCTTTCAGTGCTGGCTGCCRGAGCCGGGAGAGGGACAGCCAGTGGCAAAATATAAAAAATGGCTCTGAAGCCAGCAAAAAGCATTCAGGGTTACTTTGGAAATGCTGGGGTGTGAGCCCTGAATACCTGCTTTTCACAGTGGTCCCATGGCAGGAGCCTGGGAAAGCGTCTGCCCCACCAAAACCCAAACCACTCTCCAAGGAGCTACAGGAGAGGTGCCAAAATTGGGGAGCTTCCTCTGCACAGGTTTGCACTCCCAGTTTATGCTGGCATGAGCATGATTATTTGCAGTGTCCTCCCGGGAAAGCCTCCAGAGGCCCCTGCCCAGCCCATCCCTGACCAGCTCATGGCATGAACCACTATGTTGTGCAAGACCTGCTCACCTTCCTCCCTTTAACACCAAAGTGACATTAAAACCAAAAAAGCCCTGTAGTAAATCCTTTCATTATAGACATTAAGGAAATTTCAGGACACAGGCATCACATGGAAAGGCTGAGACCTGCCCTGGCTCGGGGAGGGATGGGGCTTGCCACCCCTCTCTTGAGGAGCAAGGTCTCTTTCTTCCCRTAAGCACTTGTCACTAGTGAAGCATCACTGTGGGGGACAGCCCTGCTTTTGCCAAAAAGGAAAGACTTCAGCAAGAGGCATAAAAATAAAAGATTCCATGGGCTGAAAGCATAATCTGAGGAGTATAGCTCTATCTCCAGCCAAAATATGGACATTAACTATGGCAGCACAGAGGTCAGTAAGGAGCACAGGACAAGCCGCTATCCCTGGCCGAGCTCCACTACCAAGTGAGAGATGCCCTAAGACATGCTAATTACCAAGATTTTCAAATGTGAGGAATATCAGAGGGATTGCACTCACCTAAGAAARGGAATCTTAGTGGTGTGGCTGGTGGGAGGAGAATTAGACCAGTGTTGGACACTTAAAGGCAAACACAAACCCGCCCTTTCTATAAATTCCCATATCCCTCAGCTTGGCTCCTTCCCACTGCATTACGGTTATGTGCTGATTAGATGTTTCTGTCTTTCCCTGAAGTGGTTGTGGTTTTGGTGATAATATTATTAGCTGTTGTCATGAGATGCCCAGGGAATAGATCACGGGGTGTTAGCTGCTGTATGGGCAGAATGAAAACCGCTCAGGATGAGAAGGATGTGATATGTAAAGCACCCTTAAATGAACTGTGCTAGATCAATTTGAAGTATTCTTAATCATGTCTTCTTTAATTAAGGAAAGGTAATATTTTATCTGGAAAAAAAATGGCCTGTTTCAAAGGACAGCGATGGATGAAATAATTTTCTGAAGTTCGTAGGCTTTTCTCTCTAGACTTATGCAATGTTCATCAGCAAATGTTATTAAGCAACGACTGCTAATGGAACCTACAGAAATATACAGCAGTGCTGTGTGTTTTATCAGCTAATAAAAGAAAGCCTTTAGATTAAGGATGTGTGAGCATATATAATCACATAAGCGATGCTCTGAATGTGTGGTTTCTGTTTCAGTGGCTTGTCAGCATTATGTAGAACACAAATACGTTCAGTGACAGAAAAAGCAATAGTATCGTCACTATTAGTCTTCCAGCTTGAGAACAAATTAGTGGTTTTAGGTGGTACAGCACAACCCAGAGGGACATGACTTGCCTGACAAATCCAATATTATATAGCCCTTCAAAGTACATAGTGCTCATCATTTTTGTCTATTTTGAAATGTGTTTTGGATTCCTTCTTTCCTCCTGGTTCCTATGAGTGGTGGCTAAAAGGCTTCTGATTTTCCCAATTGCCCTTTCAGAGACTCTGACTGAGAAACCAGAAAACGTGAACCAGGCACAAATCGACTGGTGCACATTTAGGCAAGAACTGCTTTGCTGTCTGGCTGATGGCACAAGTGTGCACTTTGCTTAGTGAGGAGTTGCATTTTCCTATTGGAGAGGAACCATCCTTTTTTCTTCCAAAGAAATAATGTCTTTTTTTTCCCCTCCTTGTTAATAGCACTGCAAATATTATGCATGGAAGGACATCACTTTTTCTTTTTTTTGTTARAACTAGGAAGAAAACTATTTCAAACAAATGAAAAATACTTCACGTCTGTCTTTACCTCTCCTTTTTCCACCTTTTCTCCTTCCAACAATCATAGGAGGAACAAGATTGGACAGCAGAGAGAAAGTAAAAAGAAACCAAGTATTCAACAGAGAATAAAAAAGAAACTGTTGATTTGAACCAGAATCTTAAAAATTCTAGAAAGTTCTAAAATCAGTGTTTTCCTTTTTTAGCCAAACAATTCTTGTTAAGAAGCCCAATACCAGAGAAGGAGCTCTGCTCCAAGAGACACATGGTAGCGCAGCTACAGAAACGGCTTCTTAGCGAGAGAAAATACGTTCTGGTGTGTTACTTAAAGGGGGGGGGGGGAAATCTGGGCAAATTTTCACCCTGCTCTGGGTCGCGGTGCTGGGAGTGACACCCCCGCAAGATACCCCTCACCTCCAAAAAGCAGAGGTGTGGAAGCATTCGAACAGCAGCCGACAGCAGCTGCTTTGCCCGCAGCCGCTAGAGATCAGCCTTGCCCCGCTCTTGGGCACCGCACTAAAAMCCCTTCGGTTGCCTTTGGCTTGCTCAGTCCCCGCCCGACCTTTGGCTTTTCGCATCCAACTTACTTTCTTTTGAATGTGCATGCTCTTTCCAGTGYATTTGCAGATTTTCCTGTGCTTTTTCCCATCGCTTTCAACTTGGGTGTCGTTAATTAGCCGACAGCACGATAGGTGTTATTTTCTTGCAGAGAAATTTTGTGCATTTCTCGGCAGCAGAAATGCAGAACTCCCTCTCTTTCCCCAGGCTGTTTGCTTTGTTTTAGCTGTTGTTTTTTTTTATACTATACTCTGTTATAAACTTTTAGAGTTTTGTTTTCCCCCTTTCTTCTCCCCCCAGCCTCCTACTGCTGTCAGATGACTGTGTTAGCACTATGCCTGACATTTTCCTTTCTTAGATACATGCAAATCTGGGAGGGGGGATAAAAACAGACAAAGGAAAAGGATATTTTGCTTTTCTACAAGGGTAATCCCATCCCAACCTGCCACCTGCTCTCTGAGATTGGAGGCAGCGGGCAGCACGACAAGCCCAGCACTACCCTAGATGCTCGGGGCAGAGCTGGTGGGCATCCATCCTCCATCCTGCCCCGTGTCCACACCACTTCACTTACACACTGGGGATACTGGGGGCAGTGATATCACACTGCTTGATAACCAAAGTGGCAAAGCAGCGCACAGTGGCCCTCCATAAGGAGCAACTCGGCAGATGCTTCCCCTGGAGCAGAGCTCTTCCAGCTCCTGCTTAGTGCCACRCTCAGGCTTAATGCTGCAATTAAGCTCATAGTTTCCCTGTTTCAGGTATTTCAGAACTTCTCTGATCATCTCTCATTTTGTGCCTCAGAAATATATTGAACATGATGTGCCGACGTAACCAGCTGTGACAAATTGTCAYGTAGGTGTGGGAAGCACGTGGAATACAAAAGGATGCAAAACACCAGGAACTGGGTTTCAACTTCATTTGTGTTACAGGACCTCAGTTATAAGTTTCTCTCAGGCAGAACTGTGTTCACCCTCAGGATTTGTCCCAGTGCTTTACCAAGTAGCTGGGATTGTCTTCCTAAATGAAGAGCACCAGAGTTAATGTGCATGCCTGTGTGTGCACATATTTATGTTCATATCTGCATCTCACATGGTATGCATATGTTTTGGGTGCATGCCTCAGTATTAGAGTGAAATAGTTAATCTGCAATAAATATTTTTAGTTAACTACAGTCTCTTCTGGAAAAATGTATGGCAGTTCTCATTATGCCACACTGCAAAAACCTACCTATGGGTTGGCTTAAACTGACAAGGCTGCTCTCCTGACTCTCCAGCTAAAATGAAAAAACTGAAAATGAAAGCTAAAATGAACAATGTGACTGTGCGGTACGCTGAGGACAGATGTGGGCTCAGCCTCCTCCTGCTCTGAGCTGGCCAGATGAGCAGCCTTCTGAGGAACGTGCCTGCCTTGAGGTCACTGCTGCTCTGGAAACAATGCTGTGCAACTGCCTGAACGGGTTTATTTGAAAGCCACTCTCTTCAGGTGCTGGGAACTTTCCTCCTCCTGCACATCTCTGGGAAACAAATTCAGAAAGCACAGGAAGATGGCCAAAATTWATTTATGAATTCTGCAGAGATTCTAGTGCTCACAGTTTTCTAGAGCTGGCAGTTAGGTATACGGCATCAAATGTCTCTTTTCGTGCTAGAAGGACAGTTATCAGCCAGACAGAAATTCAGATTCTGACACCTGTATCTACCTCAATCTTGAAAGCCTGAAGTACTAATATCCACACATTAGGCTTGTGATGAGCAGGAAAGCTCTCTGAAAAGCCAAAAGTGACAGCACGTGTCTGCTGGGTGATGGAAACCAGACCAAAAGAGGAGCCAGCCATTGTGCAGGAACCACAAGCCGCTAACCCAAATTGATCCCTGCAAACTGGGACGGGAGCTTGAAAGTCAAAGACAGAGTGGGAGGAGAGAAAGTTGAGAGAAGAGGGAACAGTGCAAGAAGCGTCAGTCCAAAATAACCTTCATGGCTACCCAGACTGAGAGCTTTTTTCTGCTTTCACACATGGTATGTGGGCACATGTTATTCTTATGCATTCATTTAGTGTCACCAAACCCCTTCTGTCTGCAGGGGACAAGAATGGGCCCAGCATTATAATATCCATTCCTGCATGTGCACAGTACAGAGGATTTTACAAGAAACATGGCAACATCTGAGAACCTAATCTCTTTCAAAGAGAGAAAATAACCGGGAAACACTGGAGTGAGTCCCAAAAGAGATGTCACTGCATTTAATGTGTATTTATGCAGCTATTTAGAGGCAAACGAGAAGCAGTGATTATGTATAGAATAAAATGGAACAACAAATTGAGATTGTTTTAGCTTCCGCTCTATCTGATTAGCCAGGAAAAACAACAGACTGATATGCTCTGAACAAACAAAAATACGCTAAGCCTAAATGCTCTTGTCCTTGGGGGATTCATTTTTATTTACTGCATGAAACAAAGAGGGAGAACAAAAAAGATTTGTTTCGAATCAGCTGGGAGGCTTGGCAGCCCCGKCTGAGCCAGTCCTTCTGTGCACCTACGTGCTGCTGAAGTTAACGGGACTTTTCAGTGCCAYTTCTCTGCTCCTTGGCTGAGAAGAAGTCCTCAGTTAATTGTAGCACCAACAATGGCAGCTTTGCAAGTCAGCCCTGGCAATCGGTGGGAATCGTGGCACAGGGAAAGGGCTGCARCACAAGGTATTCCTCTCCTAAACACATTTAACAGCAGAATATTAGGTTGAATATCTGAACCCGATGCCTCAGGGTCCCCCGGCTTAGATGTCTGCTCAGTGCTGTGAGACGCGAGCCAGATGCTGGGAGAATGAAAACCCATTATGGATATAGCCAGACAGAATGGAAAGCGGTGATTTATGGGGACAGCCAGTGATCTTTCCAAACCCTGTGCACAGCTATGAGGAGCGGTGAATCCCTGAGTCGGCTGGCATGATCACAACACAAGATGTAACTGGGGAGACTTCCAGGAGCCAGGTTTTAAAGAAGGAAGGAAATTGTAATTGGGCATGAGCTCCTCGCTAGATCTATAACATGAYGTCTCAGAAAGACCGGAGTCACCAACCCGTAGCTTTGCTCTCGTAGACCCCTGACAGGCGCACAAAAGGGATGTGCTTGGGTTGAACAGGAGCTGCTGGATGAGCTCTTTGGAGTTGTGTGATTTCATTCATCTACCTTTAGCACATACCATGGGATCACAAATTGCTTATGAGCGTCATTGCTCAGTGCACCAGATGATGTTATATATTACCAAGGCTTAGCTACTACATTACAAGGGTAACATGTCTCAGATAAGCGACAGAGTGGCTGGAATAACTAGTTTGGTGGTAAAGACGAATGTTTAGTAGCTTTTTCATGCAGCAAATAAAATCCTACACCAACAAAGTCCTCATGACTTAAGTAATAAGTAACACTACCGGAGCAGGCAATAAGACTGCACGGAACAAGTATTTTGTGTACATGCAGCCATCAAACAAACCTTTCATACAACTGAGGAGGTCAAGCTAAATCTTGTTTACCTCCCGTTCTCTCGTAGGGCCATGCTGGTGTGGGCATCTGTCAGGGCACAATGCAATACAGCAGCAAGACATTCAATTAATTCATCACCGCTGGCCATCGGAGCCCTGCTCCCTTCCTGCTCTGTGGGGAGACGGTGGTGCTGTGCATGAGATAGGAAGCCTGAGTATACCCCAAAAGTTGCAAAACAACTGAAATATGGCTTAATAAATGATAGATTTTGTTCTCTCTCATCAAAATATAGGACACCAAGTGCTTCAGTCTATTAACCTATCCCTGTCTCCTTAAATGTTTTAATAATATTCTTTCAGTTTCTCACTTCTGTTTTATGTGGAATGAGAAAGTGAGGTTTCCCCACAAAACCTGTTGTGCTATAAATACCATTACAGACGTACTTAAGAAATGATCAGATAAACACACTGATGCAGAATAGGAAGAACTATTCCTACTTAGAGTCAATGGTATGATTTTCAACTTGCAAAAAGATCCTGTTAAATATAAAGAAAGGTCAGAAACATAATTCTTTGGTTCCTTTCCCCAAAAAGGGAATATTCATCAGAAAAAAAATCTATGGTTTCTGCAAACACACTTTAGCAAATTTCTAAATGAAGAATGGCAATAGTTTTACAAAGCCTGGCATGGAAAAGGTCATTCGTGGAAAGGAGAGCCAGTAATGCAAAACCTGAGTGAAACAGAAGCGACTTAATAGAATATGTCAGAAAGAACTGTTCAGCTGTGATAATAACAAGGCTTCTGCATTTTATTATTTTTTAGCCTATTTTCCCAAGCAAGTGAGGTTCACACAGTCATACTCCATGTACCACTATGTGTCTCTGTCTGTTCTCCCCGAGTAATTTTTGAATCCATCGGGCTGTCTGCACCAAATTTGAAAGGGAACAGCAGTTTCAAAGGCAACTGAGATCCTCTGGCTGTCATGAAAACAGGCGCTGCTATCCCTGCTGGTGGAAAGGCTGCAACCAGACCTCATCCCCAGTCAGCCATGGAAGAGTCCACACGGGGAAAGATGTTATCAGCACCCCAAGCCCAGGAAAATGTTCACCTGGAGTCTGCCCCTTCCTGCCTACCAGAAAATCAAACTACAGAGTACAGAACTGTAAGAAATCAGCTTTTGTTAATCGCACTGCTGAAGGAACTACTCATTTAAAATTCAACTTTTCTGAGCAAGTTTTGTAAGGATCTCAAGGCCATTGCAATAATCTGTTAGGCTGCTCATTGCTGAAAGCCAGATCTGCAGAGGACATGGCAGGAGAGGTACAGGCAGTGAAACCTTTTCTGTAACCTGTGGAGCCCAGGGAGGTGTTTCACCCCTTGAGCTCACAGGGGAGACTGGCCCCAGGGAGAGCTGCAGTCCCTCCTCTACCATGAATTCAGGAACCCAGGATGCCCCCATGTGATGTCCCCATGATGCCTTCAGAAAAAACTACAAGATTGTTGCCCTCTATCCTAAAGGTGTCTGGAAGATTTTGAGCTAGATTCTTAATCTCTGTAATGGGGCAAGCCTTTGGTGAAACCAAGGGAAATCCTATAATTTACTAAGCCGGGGGTCAACGTACTGTGTCTCTTCTAGGCTCAAGGACCCAGGCAACTCTTTCTTGGCAGCGTGAGGTCTTGCCCTTCATTGGGCATGCATTGGTCTTTAGACGGGTATGGGACCCTGATTTTGTATGGAGGAAGGATGCTCTAACTTGTGGCTTTGGGTAGCTGTGTTCAATTCTCCCTTAAACATGTCACTTAGTGCCCAAGCTTCTTGGCGGATAAACATTTGTATCCCACTTTTATCTGCACTGACACTATTGAAGCTACTCTGCTGTTACAGCCAAACCCTGTGATCACACAGCTTTCCACCACTTGATGCAATTCAAAATGCAGGGCAAGTTCAAAGCGCAGCTGGGGATGCACATCTCCTTCCCAGTGCAGTGTGACTTTGTGAGAGTTGGCAGAGGAGGGGTCCTGGGCTCTCTCCCCCTCGCTCTGACCATCGCTTCTTCATTTCACACTTCACAAGCACACGAAGTGCCCTTCTCAGCTGATAGCGGAGGGTCTCAGCTGTGTGACCCTACATTTCCCCGTGCCAACAGGCTTTGGGGTGCATGAGAGTTGGATGCTAACAGCCAAGTAAAGCAAAGCCTCTCCCTAAAGACCCTCTCTCTCCATTCCCCAGGTCCCAATCTGACACGTGGGGGTAAATGCATGAAAGACTGAGATATTCAAAGACCACACCACAAAGCAAAGACAAAAAAAGGTAAACCAAAGACCTCAAGCAATTCCAGCCATACAATATAAATCCCAGAGCCATGTATGGGAAAGCAAGCCTAGCCTGTCCTGAGACCCCCTACTTCCAGACTGGAGCTACCCTTTCTACAGGGTGTTGCATTGCCCCACATAAAAGTTCCCATTCAAGTCAGTGCTAGGTTAGGTTTCATGGATAGGTCAGGATTCATTTTATGCTGTGAAGTACAGATATTCCTGACATGGTTCCCTTTGTCCCAGCCTCAGTGATACCTCACATTTCCCTCCCAGATTTTGGAAAGATGAAGGCAACCATCCTATTAAAGCATCACAGTACTTCTGTGCTATCTTCTGCAGGTCAGGGGAGAGGGCTAGGAACGTTATTTGCATGGGTAAGGAGAAGGCTGACTGAATTGAGAAGCAGCATTTGTAATCCCAATTTGAGGAAATGTCTGTGTTTATCAGGGCATTATACCCTCCATTTATCTGTCATCTCTTCCCTCCTTTAGCTGACCAGTGAGGTTTTACATTGGCCAAATCTGGGAGGCTTTATTTTGTGTATTCACTTTTTCCTTGCCATCCTTGCAAACACACTGACTGGTTTATCTATATAGCGCATACAGACTATCATCTCTTATGAATGCACCAAAAAGGTCAGAGTATTCAGCTTGCATTGCAAATCAGCACCAGTTATGTACTCTGACAGCACCAGATGTCAGCTCCAAAATGAACCGCATCTGTTCAGCAGTACACGAGGAGCAATGCATGCAAGGATGAGACTAGACTCTTGAATGGCCCCTCAGAGCCAGGGCTGTGGACTTGCATTGCAAACGCAGCAGCGAGTCCATCTGCAGACAGGTTTGGACTTCTCTCCTAGGACTTGTTGCTCTGCTTAAGCTGAGTTGAGAATGAGCACTGCAGGTAAAATACAGCAGTCGGACAAAATAACTGACCTTGGGGCTGGCCTGAGCACGGCAATTCCCTTTCCTGGCTCTGAGCAACTTGGGTCTGCTCTTATTTTTCTGTGAACTGTTTCCTATGCCAAATCCTGCTCCTCACCAGCTAGGTGGTATTAGGAGACACTCCACATTACATCTACAGCAGCCCCTTGCTCTGCCTGTTGGCTGGAGCAGATTACTTCTTTGCTGGGCTTTTGGGACAAGGGGGGCTTATCCACCCAAGGTTTCCAACCCATTGCACAGGTGTCTCGTGCCACATCAGTGGGTGGTCAAGTTTAGCTGAAGTTCAGAGACACGGTGTGCTCTTGTGTCAAGCTGCTCGTCCCCATAGTCCTGCTCCTCTGAAAGGAAGATGGCTCTTTCCTAACAGGCTACTGGAAACATGTTGGAAGGACCAGTCCTAACAACTCATCCACCACTGATAAGCAATCCAGAGGATCTTGGTCCGTGATGTATTTGGACTCAGCTGGTTGAAGGGGCACTTGGGCTACCCTGTTACTCGTGTGTGGGAGTCTGGGCTGGTTTTTGCACTGTGAAGAACCTTGTTTACACATTGTTTCATGGCTGTTTCAATCAAGATCGGACCTGACTGAGACTACATCAACGGGAGCAGGGCCAGGGTTTTAGCTGGAGCTACGAAGCTCTGTGCTTTGCCAAGGAGCTCCTCCAATTAAAACTTTTCTAGTATATTTGCAAGCCAAATAATTAGCACCCTTGAGATATCTGTGGCCCTCTATAGATTCCCAACTTCTTTACGTTTACAGTAAATTGCTAGAAAACAGGTAACCGCTACATTCAACAAGCATGTCAGAATAAATGCAGTAGCACAAAAAAGGAAACACATTATCTGCTTTAATGTTACGTGTTCAAACTTCATGCATTTTAATAGCTGTGACATACCTCCTGCCACCCTTTAGAAGAGGTATGATGTTATAGACTCAAAGTGGTTTCCTTCATCTTGGCAAGCCCTCAAGTAGCACCTTCCTCCCAGAGTGCCAGTTTTCACCGATGCCCGGGGAAGAGCTGGTTTGCTAGCAACAGCTGGGGCAGGGCTACTTGCCTTGCCCCAGAGCATCCAGCCTGGAAGGGCTGCTCAAAGTCATAGCTTTTGAGCTAATCGTGCCCCTTGTGAGGCTTGGCAAAATATATGCTCACTGAACATGATGAGGATAATTTGGCTTATTTTGTCTGTTTGATTTTTTTAAGGTAAGGGCAAGGAAGGTTTTCCTTTCCTCCCTTGCACATTGCACCTGACACGATAAATCTTAGAACAGTAATGAGAACAAGTTAATATGGGACTATATTTTCTCTTCTCATAATGAGCTTTGTCATGGAAATGGATTGATTTTATGTCACTTTCTTTTCTCTTTATAATTTTTATGGGTGGAACAAGGTAGCAAAATTTTCTCTCTCATAAATTCAATATAAATTTGCCTTAGCCTACATAACTCCATCTTTATTTTGGCCACCTATTTCACTCCTCCCTTGTTTACAGCCTGGGAAAGAGGGGAAATGGCCAATCAATCAAAATCAGGAATACTGAAAAGGTCACAGCCATCCGCACGATGCCACCATCCCCTGCAGCATTAGGCATTTCCCAGCTGCTGCATCACTCCAGATGTGCCTCGCTCTGTTTTCCCTGTGGTTTCCTCAGGCCCTGGAGGAACTGGGGGAAGGCAGATCTTACCTAAAGGAAACCCAAGCACAAAGGATGGGAGCGAGAGGTTTCTGCCTCCCCTCCAACCAGAGCAGATGTCCCGTCTGGCACATGGCAAGCAGCGCGTTGTGCTGCGATGAGCCATCAAGCTCACGTATGGCAAAGCTCCCGTCACGCTGCTGTTATCCTGTCACTGATATTGTCAGTCCCTCAGAGGGAAAATGTGTTAACTATTTACCAGCTTCTTCCAACTGCTTTTCACTGCAGCCCCAAAGCTTGAGACCGTGGATCAATTCTGAATCATTTCTCCTTGAATGCTGCATGGCTTTGTCCATCCTCTCCAAATTTCTTGCCTACCACTTCTTTTTAATCATCTTTCCCTCCAATTCAACAGCTGCCACTGTGACACAGAAGCAATTTTCTCCCAGGTACACACAAATAAATGAGGGGCTGAACTTTAGGTATTCCTCCTTGTAGGGCTAAACTAGATACCTATATATTCATTGGTGCTCATCTCTCATTGCACAGACTAATTGAAGCTTGAAAATCCTCATTCAAAAATGGAAGCATGAAAATAAAAAGGGATTTTCACTTTGTGCAGCTGACTATATGCCAAATCAGTTGTAATGACTACAAGTAGGACTTCTTATCTTCTGCTGCTCACAACAGCAGGGCAGAATGTATGGATGGCCGGTGTGTACCACGGCAGCCTCAGTGTGTACTAAGGAGTTGGACTAGTCCCTACCAGGTAAGCGTCTGGCCTCTAGAAGTCAAAGTGGATCAATAATTTGGACTCAGAATGAATTGGCACAGAGTCAGAGGCTAGCTCAATTCTCTGAAAATTGTAGCCCTTTGCAGTAAAACTGCATATTCCCGTAATAAGAGACAAAAACATTGCTTAATGGGTTTTTGAATGATAACTCTTTTAAATGGGAAGACAGTATAGGAGAAAAATTAAGCAGGGGAATTGCAATTTTGCATTTTATGTGATAAAAACAATGGGGGGATGAAGGGAACATGTGGCTGCTATTTTACAAATTGAGTTGTGGAAGCCAAGCTCCAGCTTTGCTCCCATTAAGGATTAACATCTGGAGATAACAGTTTAAAATCCAATATTGCGTTCAAAATGATGCATAGACACAGCTTCAAGTTGCTGTCTTGGCTGCATATTCACAGGTCACCAATTTTATACCCCTTGTTTCCCCCTAAATTATTCATCCTGAGCATCCTGCATTATGTTTTCTTTATATCATGTCACAGCTGGAAAAGGAGGAAGACATCCTGCATGTACAGTAGCTCCTTTTGTCCTTGCTTTCACTGTCCAGGCACGGCACATTTCCTACCTCCTTTGCTTCCCTGTGACACCAGCGCAGGCAGGTTTGGGGTCCCTCTACCTTCTCAAACAGAAGAGTTTCATATCTGTCACGTTAAGGTGGAAATGAGAAGTGGGCAGGTTTATATACAAATGGTCAGAGAGCAATGAATGCACCGTGGATCGTGCTCGGCCCAGGGAATCAAGCATGCTCCTACTTCAGATCCTCTCCAACCTGCATTGCTCTTCAAATAAAAATGACACTCCACTCCAACAGAAAACAACATCCCACTTGAACTATGTCAAAGACTCCTCCACTTGTGCACAACACCCTCATTAACCGCTCCCTGCTAAACCGCCAGGCAGTTATTTCTGCAATCTTGCAGTTATATCCAAGAAGTGCTCCCAAGCATCCATCAGAAAGAGAAATTCAGGATGTTCCCTCAAGTTCCCATGTGCCCTGTCAGGATACACGCTTACTGTAGGCATTACACAACCACTTTGCTAAACAGTCCCACCAAACACTGCAGAAATGGAGGGAAAGCTGAGGCACAGACCCAGGGATGTGCCCGTGGAATATGGTTGTGGAATGAGAATCTCCCACTCCCGTCATACTCTTGTCCTTCAAGATTAACTGTCCTCTGTCAGCACCTCAAAACCATGACACTAATAAATGAGATGAGACCCACTCGCTGTTGAGAAGGATTAATTTTTGTCTTTACCTTTAAAGAGAAACTTAAGGAAATGTGAAAAAAAACCCAAACCTGCAGCAAATACTGATTTAAACCACTGGAAAATTTTAAACCTCATTATATAAGGGAACAAGTCCTAGAGAAGGAGAAAAACTATTTCAGCTATTGAACAATGCCAACATACAGACAAATGGGTATCATATGGCTTTCTGAAGGCATGAAGCTTGGAAATTAGAAGTCAGCTTCCATTGAGAGAGAAAGCAAGAAAGGAGTATATTTAGGTCCTATGATACTAATATTAGCAGGTTTGCATCCCTTTTCCTCCCACAGTGTAACTGAATAAACAGCCTTTGATATAGAGAATAAGAAATCTGTAATGTATAACTAATGCATAAGGAGATCTGACTGCGTGTTACATATTCACAGAAGGAGAAGGCAAATAAAGAACTCAAGGTACTCTATTTAAAAAAAAACAAATTCCTTATTTTTTACAGCAAACTAAGTGTGTCACTTTTTGCCTCAAAAGCATTGGGAATAAATGTAATTGTAAATAAGGATTACTAGAGGTAATGTAAATAGAACAAAAAACCCCAATACAGTAAGCAGTGATGATTTTATGCTGAAATCGTAGTCACTCTTGCTACCATGGGTTCTGAAGTTTGGCAAAGTAAAACTTAAAGAGAAGCAAAAACCTTCTAAATCTGCCCAAACGCAAGACTGAGGGGCCAGTGCAAGTGCAAAGCCCAGGCGGGCCCTTCTTCACCAAAATTTCTACTCCTGGATGAATCCTCACACCCACTTAAAAAGCAGCAGGGCAGGAAGGTGTGTGCTAAAAATCAACTCCCGGTTCCAAGACTCTGACAATTTGTTTGTGAGCACATCAATCAGCTAATTGACAGCTGATTGGCTTGTCAGCTCAGAATATTCCTTTCTGCCATAGGTAGTAGGGGTGGGGACAAAAGCCAGCTGGGAGTCAGTATAAGTTTTTCTGTACACAAAGCTTTCGGATAAATCATATTTTCTTGGCAGCTAATACAGAATTGTCCACGGAGCTGTTCGGCACAGCTCCATTGCTTAATATAGGGGCTCCAACATATTGTTCACATATGAATGGAGTTATGAAGCATGCTGTGATTTATAGGCACCTTTCAGTTTATATGTCTGATTTAGCTAGGCTGGGATTTGATTCTTTAGGGAGTTTTTCACTGGCATTTGCAAAGCACCAGACTACAGCAAGTTGTGAAGGACTTAGAAGCTCAAGAAAAATTGTTACTGTACATCCCTAACAGAGCCAGAGCTCTCTGAATGAGGACAATAAGAAATGTTTACCCTGCAAACGCTCTTTCAAATCCTCCTTCAAAAAGTCAGGTTCTTCTGCAGTATTGCTTTGTCATCTTAGCTTTACAGCATGCCTGTAAGGAACAACTCAGGGGACAAAACTTAGAGCAAATATGTCTTTCATTTCCTAAACTGGGAAACATATCTATTGTTCTAAATACATCTGGAAGAGGTAAAGTGATTTGAATATTGTCCTATTTCCATCACCACCTCCTTGACTTTGTTTGCCATCTGTTGCCCAGCCTTTGCTGCAGGACACAGCAGTCCACCGGCGTACGAGACACCCAAGAGAAAGGCCTTGGTTTGCAGGTGCTGAGCAACCTCGACACATTGCCTCTCCTCCTCCTCCCTCAGCTTGCCCATTTGGAACTGGAGGGCGATAGTGATCTCCTTGGAAAAGCCCTTTAGGATTGATGGCTCATATTCATTTCAAAGCAGCAAAACAAACAGACGATGGCTTACGAGTCAGGAGGGATGAGGGTAAAGCACCCCCGGGACATCGCAGTGCACAGTGGTGAATGACAGGGTTTATCACACCTTCTTGCAGAGCCCTGTGGGACTTCTTGCAGCTCTGTCTTCTGAGCTGGCTTTCCTCAAGCTCCTCCGTTGTCAGCTCTCCTTAGGGCTCACAACCTGCAGAAGGCAGCGGGCATGCTGTCACATCCACATATCTGGCTAGTCATATTTGCTTCTTCATTCTCTTCTCCTCTCACTGATTTGTGCTGTTCACCCAGGTCTCAGGTCTCTGCCCAGCCAGTAAATGCTTCATGTTGGGGGCCATCCAGGGGAATGGGTGCACACAGAGAGCTGATACCATAATAAATGCAGTATTAACATAAAAAGGAAAGGACTTTGACAGGGGTCATGGAGTGTTAACTTGACAGAAACAGCCAATAATGTGATCATATAATTTTAGTTCTCTTTTTGCTGACTATATGGCATGAAGATTCCTCCTAGCTTCATGTCATCAGAGCTGAAAATTTAAATAAAACTTACATCATTTAACACTGCCTTGAACATGGGTGACATTTATTTGCCTTCCCTTTTGCTTTTATTAGTGCCAGTTTTGCTGTTAGATTTGTTTGTTAATCCTACAAATGAAATTAAACCAAGGCTGTTATACATAAAAGGTTTGCACGGATCAGATCTAATAATGTCATATTGTGTTATTTTATACAAAATGATTAGCTAGTAATTGGTTTAATGGAGGAAAAAATAAACAAAAACCTCCATGAAATGGTTATTTCACATGCCATGCATGGCTGAAGTTATGCTAACTGTGCAAAGAGTATCAGCTACTTCATGCTGGACAGTCTTGTTCCCACTTGAATCAGCAGAGATATTCCAGTGTTGGGAGCAAGCTCAGATGCAGTATGTCATGGACCAGATAATAAGCAGTCRATGTAATTCACTGCGGTATTACTGATGCTGGGCATTGCTGAATTGACAGTAGCGTATTCCAGCAATGAGCGCATCTCCCTCTATAAGGTGTTCTGAGTGGCGCAGGAATATTCCTGTTTTTTTTTCTGTTTGTGTGTGTACCAACAGTCTCCCCAGACTTGCTTTCCTTTGCCACAACAGCAGCTGTGATAAATGGCTGTAAACCTTCGAGACCTGCAGTTTTGGTTCACCACCCTGTAACAGCCCTGATCATCTCCCCACACCTCTGTGGTCTGCAATGGCTCAGGTCCCTGCTGGCTGTGGTGTCCATCCAATCTGCATCACCCTGCAGCTTCAAGTCTATCACAAATCCACTGAGCACGAGGTTAGATGCTGCACAATGCCAGAATGACGGCATGGGGGCAGTTAAGGCTTTTTAAAGAACCTTATATGTATAAAATCTTATCCATAAAATATCTTATAGATACGGCATCAAAATTTTAAGCATAATTTTGGTTTGGTGTCTGTTTAGAAATTCTACTCCATTCTGTTAATATCAAGGGAACTATGTTAATTTGCCCCACAAGAGGATTTGTTTCTTGTTTTGATCAGTGGCATGACCAGGATATTTGTGTATTTTCTGTTCTAATGTCAGAGTGACTTGATGACATGCACAGGCTATTATTCAATAATGATGCCTAAATGGAGCTATCAGAAGGGTTATTATCAAGGTTATTAAAAAGCAATTCTTTCTGCCTTCAGTTTAACCATGAATTGCAGAGCTAACCATCATCTAGGTGAGGATGTGTGCATTAATCAAGAGGCTTCCTATGGTCTACCTAGATATCCTGAGCCTGGATAATGATTGATTTACTCTACTGTTAGATTAGCACACAATCAACCGGGGGTGTTGAACATCTGACCAGCAGAGTTAATTCATAATGCTTGGCAACCATTTTGCAATTTTCTCACATCTGTTCTTTCTGGCTGAGACACTAGATTTCTTTTAAGAGCCCAGAAAATGGCACATAGAGAAATGTTTTTGGTGCAGTATTCCCTGCTATCAAATGGTAACGGTCCTAGTAAAACCCCTTTCACTTCAACACTTTTCCAGGAGAAATAAGCCTTCTATATAACAATATGCCAGATGCTAAAGTATGGAAAATACCAATAATTTTTTTAGTAATCATTTGAAGGTAGCTACACATAATTGCATCCCTATGCAAATCAAATTTGATCAGGTAAGTTAGTAATGAGCCTGTGAGCACCATTTGGGCTGAGTCACCAACTTTAGGGAAATGTATTTAATTTCACTTCTTGCCTCGCTTAGGTAAAGGGCAGCTCAATATTACTCTCACATGCTTCTAGYAAACCCTGAAGTGCAACACGACTTGCATCTGTTGCTGCAATTTCTTCGAACGCAAGCACGGTGATTTAGCTGGCTCGGGTCTTTTCTGCTGACTCTGCACTATCAAAGCATACATTTCAGGTTTGGCAAAATTCTCACAGTGCTGTCAAGCCAACCAACACATCTAGTATTAAATGGTTTCCCATTTGCTGTTATCATCGTTTTCACAGGCTACACTTCAGCTTCGCTGTGCACTTCTAACGCTTTCAATATTGCTTTTTGAAAGTGAAGAGACCAGAGATGCCAAGACGCAGACACGTCCGCTCCAGCCTCTTTCCCTGACAGCCTGGGGATGACATAATGAAAATTAAAAATGGCCACTAAAAGGCAGACAGACTTCTCTCTGGTCTATCCCTCAGTTCTATGTTGTCAAAACTGTTCATCCTGTCTTGGGAAGTTGTCAAAGATGAAGTGTGCAGAACAAATGTAAGGGTGGATTTAATAAAGAGTCTTCTCAGAAGTATTGCTTGCACAATCAATAAAAAGCCTTGGAGGGGCCCTCAGGGCTTTTGGACAGTGATTTGAGTACAAGGAACTGAGCTTCAACAAAATGGGAGATACAGGCACTTCATAGAGAGCCCCCGAGATTCACCTACTTAAACTTAAGCTTTGCGTGGCAGGTGATGGTGTGCTGATGAACAACCCTATGATGTTTTTTAAAACATTATTGTGAAGCGTTACAATGATTACACTGATTTGGAATAGCTGCCAAAAGTGTTTGAGAGGAAGAGAAGAGGTATCATTTATATGCAGAAAGATATATCTATCAAAAGTAAAGAGTATTCTGAATTTCATACCATTCATGCAGTCAGTAGCCTGGAAGCTGGCTTCACAGTAAATCGAGTAGGACCAACCAAAACTACTTCACTGGAAGCACATGAAAAGCCTAGTGGAGAATCATCTCAAAAACCTACACTCTTTTATTGAATAATTCAGCAGTAGGAAACTCACGTTTAGTTGCTTCTTCTGCTTGTAAAGCAAAAACTACTAGGACTCTATACCTCTGATGTTATGGCATAAACTGAGAAGAGCAGCAACTTGCTCTGAGGAAGTTTAGTATTTTGTAATAAATATTCCTTTGTACAAGTGCTCTCCCTATTAGAAGAAGAGACTGTTAGAGTTCTGCTTGCCATAGCGCTTCCCTTTCTGCCAAGCCCAACACAGAGCTACTCACTTCTGGAAAAGCTTTATTAGAAGTCAGAAAATACCTCAAACTTCTGCCTTGGAATAGCCAATTCATCCCCTGAGGATAAATAAAGTGATACAGTTTTGCAAGCCCCCTTGCAGAGCAGGATACCAAACACAGATACCCTGTCCTGCTTTAAGAATGAAGCTGTTGGATAGAAAGGGAACTCTTCCTGAAGCCCTGTTTTATGAGAAAACCTATGTTTAGAGAGGATTTAGCAATGCCGACAGGTGAAGAGCACCCATCCCACAAAACTCTCTCGGGTACAGCCTCGTGGGAGCTATAAAGATTCTGATCACTCTTGACGACAATCTATTTTAGGTATGTCTAGAAGACAAGTTTCAGGGAATGGAGTTGCTGAAGGCTTGGGGACCTGAAGTGCCTCCAAGGGTGGACAGCACTGGGTTGGGGGTGCAGGGTGTAGGTGGCTTGGTTCTTCTCACTGTCAGGGGTCATTCGAGCCCAGCTTAGCTCAGTGAAGTGGACTCCCGTGGCCTGATAATTTATGCCTTGTTATGTCTTAGAGCTGTAATTTACCAAAATAAAGAATAACATTCCTGTAACGGAGATTAATGGCTGTCAGGCTGCAAAGTAATTTTTCAATATGAAATGGAGCAAAACTTACATTTTTAGCACAATTTCCCAGTTCAGTGATGCACCTGGTAATAATTATGATTTATATTAACCATAACATCATCCTTCTTATATCAACTTGTCTTAGTGAAGAATGAAATAGGCCCTTGTTAAATGTTTCATGAAATAATTCAAATTACATATGCTAAAATTTCCCAGCTCCCACTAGCCAGGCTAAAAATCAACAAGAATAAAAATTATTTGCTGCTGCAAAGGCCCTGATTCTGTGTTAAGAATTAGGCGAGTAGAGCCCTAAGAGCTCTCATGTTAATTATAACAACAGCTGACAAAAACTTTAAGTCCAAACCAATGACGCAACTGCAAAACCCATTCTCTGCAGATTTTCCGTGCACTGAGACTATGTTCGGGCTAACTTTGTCCTGTAAGAATTTGCCTGTAACAAAACCAAAAAGAAACAAAAAACCTACTGTCCCYGAAGTCAGCAAAGTTCAACCCTTCAAGACCACCTAATTAATTAACTTCCAGGCAGCAGGACTGTAGCAAGGCAAAGAAGTTTGTAATTTGTTGCTTTGCTAATCTAGGGCGTGAGCGTGTCTCTTGTTCTCTAAGGCAGGATGAAACACTTTTCCTAGTGGAGTTCCCTGCCAATATACAATAAACAAAGCACCTACAACAAAACCAGAAGACAATGTCCTTTCCTTGGCATCTGTGAGGAATGCAAAGCATTTACATGCTAAAACATTACAGCAAAAAACCCACTGAAATAGTGTGAATTATTTGCCTTAGAAACACAGATTAATGAAATACACAACTAATGTAGCCCTAAAGAACAGGTAACTTCGTTTGAATAATAGGATTATGATTTATGATTTTCCTATTACAAGAATAAGTTTCAATTCTGCAGCCTTTAATTATGCACAGGCTTGCACAAAAGCTGCTCTGTTCCCGTGCATGAAGTATCAGGACCCCAGACAGGATTCAGAGGAGACCTCAGGCACTATGCATAGACACAGCCTCAAAATACTCCCCTTCCTGGGGTCCTGCATCTCCGCCAAAAGGAGCACCTTAGCCAGTGGCTTACCAGGAACCCGGGGGCTAGAAACCCTCATCCCCCATAAATATGCTCCATTTTACGTAAATAGTCACTGGAGCACCTGCTGGGGACAGGTCTGACCGTTCTCCCTTGCGGGTGCCCTACCTTAGACTGCAGGATCATTTTCAACCTCTCACTCCGCTTGCGACATATTTGGGAGCCCACTGCTGTTTGAGGAGGAGCGACTGGATGCAGTTCACCCCAGAGAAGTGCCGTGTTACCCTGTAGCACTCGACCCCATACCTGTCCCGCGGGGCTGCGATTTGAACCCTACGCCAGCCAAATGCTGCAAACGCTGGGCAGCGGCAGCAGCCGCATTAGGCATCAATGACCACCAGCGCTGCCCACGCGGTGGGCGCAGGTCRGTACGGAGCTGCCTGGGTAGAGGCAGCTCTGCCTCACCAGCCCAAAGGGCTGTTGCGTTTCCTCCGACTTGCTTGGTCCCTATCAGCTGAGATAGGTAATAGCTTGGCTCTGCTGCCGCAGCTGGAGTAAAGTTCAGCACTGAATCATTAATTAGGATGACTGGATACTCTGGGGTTTAAACTAGTGATTAATGAGCCTTTCTAGCTCTAGCTCCATGTGAACAACTATCTAGTTCATGTTATATTTAATTTATTTTAAAAAACCTCACCGAGACAGTAAATCTTGCTCAGAAAAATTAGCGGAGGAAGAAATAACACTCACACCGCATTTATAATGTTGATTGCAAATTTATATTCACACTCTCTTGCACTAATTCGAATGCCTTCTTCAGAAAGACAATATAATTCATGTTTTAGGGGATTCTTTGAAAATCTATTTAGAAATGGGAAATGGTGAAGGGGACATCATGATAGGGTAAGTAAAATGGGTATGGCAAATAATGCAAAATAAGTCAAATTAAGCAAAAATACAGTTCCTTGTTCTTCTTGATTTTGGTATAAAGCTCCTGTTCCCTTTGTGGTAAGACACTATATTCTGCCAAATGAATCAATCTCCCCACTGTTAATTACCTTACAAATTAAGTTTGAATTGTACAATTTGCATCATGCAGGTGCTAAGACATCGTGGGTTTTCCTGGTGGTTTTTTTTTTTCCTTAAGCAAAGGTTACGGTGCAGAGGTACATGGCAAGTGCATTGGAAATACAATTTTGAATTAATCTATTCAGAGCATTAATCCACTCCTAAGCTTCCTTCGCTCCTGTATGGTACATAATCGAAAGCTGGGATCATGGCTGCTTGAGCAATGCTTTCCCTTACATCTGCATTCAGACACCATGAACTCAAAGGCCACCAGTCTTAACTAATTCCTCTAACTATGTGTTCAGTGATCTCCCCACCAGGAGTCAGTCCAGGGTCTCTGCAAATTTCCATATCTTTGAAGTTTTTGTCTCCTCTTTTATCTTTGTCTGAAAGCTGTCACAATGCAGCTACAATTTGATAGGGTAATGAGGAAGAGATTAAGGAACGTACACATCTGTCACCTAAATACGTGCAATAAGGAAAACATAAAATAAATAAAATTAGGATCCCATAAAAGCGAACAGCAGCCACTAAATTGCCAGCACAGTCACCTCCTGCACGAAGCAGTGCATCAGGTTAACTCCTGCACCCCTGAGCTGCAGCAACACTGCCTCTGCAAGCCACAGGCCCATCCACCAGCAGCTCCTGGGACATTTTTATTATGGCCAGGCTTGTGTCCAGGGATGTAGATGGGCTGGAGCGAGGTGGGGTGGGTAAGCACGCTGTCCATCCAGTCCACCCCCCTTTGCAAATGGGACATAGCCTAAACTGCGTGTGATGCTCTGGCAGGTCTTCCCCAGCTGTGGCTCATCTTTCACATAGCTGAATGGAAACCCCTGAATTTCAAATCAGCCACAAAACCCAAAGCAGTCTTTATGCAGCAAATTAAACATCTACCAGTATTAAGCTTAAAATATTGACATCTTGTTCTTTGGGATTGCTCTAGTTTCTCTGGAAACACCATCAGCCCTCAGTTTCCCGTTATCTCTGCAAGACTGAAGAGATCAGCCCGAATCTCTTCACAGGCAGGAAAGCTCCAGGTAAATGGGGCCATAAGGGCTGGGATGTCCGTGCAGCTTCCTCCACAGGACGTAATGGAGATTGTGGAAATGGGCTTATTCTCTTTATGTTTAAGCAATAAAGTCCTGGAAAACCTCTCATTTTCAACCTTTAACCAGAAATGGTTAAGGTCCTAAATTGGATCCATTATCACCCAAATGAAGACACATACCAGTAAGCTAATTATGTTTCTTACAAAACTCGTAAATAATTAAATATTTTATTGTGATGTTACAATTTGTATTTATTATGCTTTGCTAAGGAGCGAAATTAAACATAATGAGGTCTGTTAGTGTCTCTCTTCAGAGATGAGCCCATGTTACAGGCACCTATATCATTTGCACCAATGGTGATTAATGGGTTTAATTTACTTGACTTGCATATGTTGGAGTCTGTGAGGGGGAGAGAGAAGGGAACTCAGATTGTTAAAATCCTTTTAATTAGACTAATAATGCCAAGTTTGCATGTGTTAACTAGGGTGCACTATTAATTAGTTTTAGTAGGCTGTTTTCTGAAAGGTGGCACTGTAGCATTTAGGCATGTCTTATGATCCCAGGAGAGCTATTAAGATGACAAACAGAGCATGACATTACACATAACTGCAAACAAACAGCCTTTAATCTTTCTGGATGAAGAATTGGGGGTAATTGATGGGCAAAACACTTTCTGTGTAGCTGCCTCTCCCTCTCATTGCCTTTACCGGGTGTTATTCATTCGGCTATGGCACAGGCTCTGCAGAGCGGTCCATCCTCAGCGGTGGTAGAGCTGGAGGTTAGCTTGGGCTCTCAAGTCCCACAAAACTGACAGCTGAGGGCTTGGCCACAAGCCAAGATGCTCACTTCTGGGGTTTCACAGCTAAAATAGCTCTTCCACCCCCAGGAGACAGCAGGCTGGATAGATTGGTCCCACTGGCAAACAGCCTTCCCTGCAGGTACCTGGGTGCTCGGCCCCCAGCGGCACCTCAGCAGCTCTTGCGCTTACGCCGGGGAGCCCGGGGCAGCCTGGCTGCTCTCAAGGCACAACCAAAGCAAAACTCACCGTCTTGTCTGCTCTCACAGGAGGGGCAAACTGAGAGAATGAGGGGGCAGATTCGGTCTCTGATTAGACATCAAGCAAAAAGCACACTGCCAGGTAGGGGTTAGGGAAGGGAGGCAGAGATGTCACGGTTGAGGAGGGCAGGTGTAAAACTCTCTGGCATAATTTGGCTCCCAATAGCATCAAAGTAAGAAATACATCTTTCCATACAACTTAATTGCTGGTTACCACACTGATTTTCTTCCATCATCAGAGCTCAGCACAACCAGTGGGCAGGTGAAATTATCTCCAGTTACCCAGTGTGAGCAATTGGCACCATGATCTGTATGCATCCCCAACACAGGGCCGGCAGGCAGGACCTGAGCCAGAGCTGCCAACAGCAGCTGGGTGGAGCACAGGCTCCCCAATTTTTTCTAATCCATATTAGCCAAGCTGTGCCATCACAAGCAGCCTTCGGGGTGTTCTCAGACCACAGAAGCAATAAAATTCCTGCCTCTTTACTGCTATGAACCTGGAGTTCAGCTGCACTGTCAACAGGCATTTATAATAGTTAGCAGTTTCACTGCTCRTATGGATGTCTAAAGGATTGAAGATTTCAATCTTCACTTGGCTTTCTCTGTTCATATTAAATACCTGTCAGTGTACTAACGTGTGGAATTTGCATCCATATCCATGGAGACATTTTGAATGCAGAACAAGTGGGGATTGTGCAATAACGATCCATAGTGCAGACAGGAACTGTAATAATAGAGGAAAAATGTCTTCAGTCTATTCTTTCTGCAGCCCTGTCACACTGTCCCCAAGAAATACGGGTGAGTACGTGGTTCATGTCCCTATAGGCTATAGGCTTACTCAGCTATAATGACAAAGGAAGTTAGCTCCTGCTTGAAGAAAACAGGAGGGGAGAAGAGGTGTTTTGGCATATGTGCCAGGTCAGGAGTTTGGAAGCCAAGGTAACCCTATGGGAAGGGAAAGATGGGCTTTATATCACCCTAAAATCTACATCCGTGGGGGGGCGGGGTCTGGAGTTACCCAGTTTAGAGGATCAGCTCTACAGGATCAAAGGAGAGATGGATGCAGCTGTAGAAAGACTGCATCTCTAAAGATCCCCCAAGGCTGGGAGCAAGCAGTGTGGATTTGGGACACTAGAGTCACCACATGGGTCCAGAGCAGAGGAACTACTTAGGAACAAGGAATTTGGGGTTAGTTTCATGCCATGAACACTTTAAAATAGATAGTATTACAAAATGGCCTTAATATMATTCATTTTCTTAAAAAGCTCTACTCCCATCACCTATGGCAGGGTCAGGAGGGAAGGAGAAAAAAAGACCTTGCTCTCCATTGATCTGTGCCAAACAGGGCACAGACACCTGGCTAGGTTTGCTGTTCCCAGTTCTGCTGGCCGTGCTTAAATAAGAGTTATTGCTCTGGACATTTCTTGCTTTGCTGCTCATTTACAAGATACTGCTTATGAAATGGCTTTGAGTTGGCACCAAAATGAGCCCATTTAGAAACAGGAGCGATTGGCGAGCACCTGTGTGTTGGGATGCCCTGAGTGGAAGTGGGGCTGAACGGGTGCTGCTTTCTGCCCCAGGCAAGCACCCCTGAGCCATAGCATCAGGGCTTCCTCAGCAGCACCTACACATGGAAGAGCTGCAATCCTGCCCACAGTTGGACACACAAGGCTGGTTAGTGCATCTTCTGAGGGTAAATAGTTGTATAGAAGTAATCATTTATAAGTTTCTCATTTATTTCTCCTACCATTTAAAAACATGCAACATAGATCAGAGCGAGACCCTTTCTAGCCTAATATCCTCTCTCCAGAGAGGCCAGTAACAGATGCCCTATTTCTTACAGTGACTGCTTGGTCTTGAATTATCCAATGTCCCCAGTTGCTAGAAATCTGAAAGCTAGAGATTCATTTAAGGGCCTCCAATGGACTTTTCTTCAACTAATTTCTCATTGTTTTTTATTCCCTTGGTCCTGCAGCATCCTGCGGCCATGAGTTCCACAATTTCATTATGCATTTCCTTTTTTATATTTCTGCTCAACAGTGTCATGTGATATCTCCCTCCCTCTGTCACATTTGTGAGAAATTRAGAATAACCATTTTCTGACATTTGAAATAGTAAAAAAGGTTATTTGCTTCTCAAAGGGGGAAAAGAGATTATATCTATAATAAGATCGGTGACTTAGGGATACTAAATACATACAAATTATCTGAGTAAATAATTGCTGAATATATGTTGTTCGATTCTTAAAGAAATAGACATTGAATCTTTGAGTATGATATCCACCCAGGGATTCCCATGAAACGAACAGTAGGTCTTCAGCATTTAGTGTAGCTCAAAAGCCAGAGATGTCAAAAACCCCTTTTGATTTATTGCTGAAATGTATTGACAGGTTAAATAATGTCATTTCCTACATAATAGGAAGCCTATTTATTGTTTTGATTTCTATTTGGGTAGCAAGAAGATTGAATAGATATCTGGTCTCTTGATAGATATATCTAAAAGTTTCCCATATTTGAGGATGCTTTTCGGAGAGACTGATCACCTGAGTGGCTCACTGTACTTTGGCCTCTACGAATTAACTATTACTTATTTAATAACTTTTAATATACCTATAAATTAATGATATTAAATATTTTCCACCCACGGCCTTCTAGCTCTGCTTGTTAGCAATCTCTAAGGTAAATCCTGGCCTTCTTTGTCCATTTTTGGGGAGAAAAATMTCAGTAAATCCAGGTTCATAAATTGCATAGCCCTACTAGTATAACTGAAGCTAGATCACATTTGAGGGGACCAGTCAAGCTACGAACAATGCCATATTCTGCTTTACTTCAGCTTACCTATGTAGCAACAATAAAACCAGAAATGCAGCTAACCGTCCCTCACAGAAGGGCATATAGCTTAAACTGAGCTCTTGCTGATGCACATCCCTTCACTCCCTACTTCAGCTGCTCAACTAAAGTATTCAAAACGTACTCCCCACCTTGTAGTCCGTTTGCTTAATTCCCACAGAAGACCTGCTGAGTTGTTTTCAGGCTAAGCAAAGACAGATCAGGAAAGCAAAGCCTCAGAACTCAAGCCTGAAAAAACCATCATGTTCCCACTCTCTAAAGTGGGAGCCAGGGCAGATACATCTTGCAAACTTCACAAGGACTGCCGAATAAGTGAAAYGTTTGAGGCAGAGGAGTGCATGGCTGGCAATGCTGTTTGATCCATTCGGTAATCTGTCTGTGGCAGGCAGCCCTCTGCATCTCAAGCATAGGTTTTCCTGCATCCTTCCACCCCCATAATTTCATTATCACTTAGATGAAAGTTGGTACTAKCATCCTTCTGACCAACTGCTATGCATTGCCAAGGCAGACTGTTCTAGGGAATATGTCCACATTTTTCAAACATTTCCATTCACACTTARCTCACTTGTTTCCTCCACTGTTTCAAGTTATCCTGTTTCAAAGCCCACTGAAACCAATGGAAAGGCTCCCCATGATCTCGTCTAGACCAGGCCAGTGGGTTTGGCTTCAGGTCCCAGGTGAAGGCAATGCTTTGAAAATGGGGCACCTAAACCCTGAGCTCATGTACTCTATCAGCATCTGCCATGCCTTGGAGATGTTGAAACCATCAGCAGTCTAGTCCATAAATAAGCGGAGGTTAAATTAAAGCAATAGCCACAGAAAAAGAGAACCATAAAAAAAGATGGAAAAGAGTGGCATGTAAAAAAAAAAAAAAAAAAAAAAAAAAAAAAAGATGGGAGAGAGGAGAGAAAGTACCAGGATGTTTGCAAGTCCCTCTTTCTGTGTTTCAGCCCACATCAGAGCAGCTTGGGGCTGCGGCCCCTGGGTACCTCTATGGCACCACTTAGATGAGCAGTCACTGCTTAGCTTAGCACAGGTAAGGATCACAGCTGAGCCAGAGATGCAAATCTAATTGCCACTATAACAAACCCTCCAGCAACACCTTATTTCATCTATTTTGAATGAGCATCAAGTGACCATCAAGACATTATCTATCTGACAAGTGATAGGCAATGCACTGGCTGTCTACCGGCTTCCTTCGGTGATGAGTGGAGGAGTTAGTGGCAAATAAACCTATCTTTTTACCATTTACCAACTGCTAGGCTATGAGCTGGCTTTTCAATCAGACCTTGTCGGCCTAAATAGTAACACATCACTCTGAAGTGGTGTTCTGGGATTTGAAAGGAAACACACTGCAGATTCTTCAAGGAAAATGGGATACAGGCATTCATTTCTGTTACAAGCATATCACTGCAGTTTACACCTAGTGCTTTGCAGACAGCCACAGTTTAAAATCTGCCTTGCAATGAGGAATGAACTGGTACATTTCTCCCACAAAATAAATATGGATAAAAGCATGTTTTGTTTGGCCCAGGTTCCTTACCTGGCTGCAATGAGACTATGGCCATAAACAAAGTACCCATCGCAAGAACAGATTGCAGAATCTTGATAAGCGTTTCTGGCACACACCACCTTCAAGTGGGAGCCTACAAGGTTTCCTCTGTGAACATTTTGAGCACTCTGAGACATTTTATCCTGAACTGGGATAAGGTGAACTCTCAATTATGCTTAGATACTAAGAAAAGTTTCAGTCTGAGTCAGCTAGTCATTGACCTTTCTGATTAAGTTTTGGACTTAAAACCAAGCAAATTGTGGATTAGCTAACATTTCAAACCATGATGTTATTTCACATTACAGAAATAATTTTAATCTAAAAAAAAAAAAAAAGAAACTGTGTGCTTTTAAAGCATCTTCAAATTCTAGTAACAAAGACCCATAGGACTCACAGTTCAAAAAAATAAAACCACCCACACAAACTATAGGCTAGACTCTGTTCTCCAGGACCTAGTTTCCCAATAGGTTAAATGAGAGAAATATCAGGTCCTTTGACATAGATGAGGAAATATGCTTATTTTTAATTCCTCCAGGCAGGTAAAAAGTAACCTATCACAGCAGGAACAAAGACACCCAAAAGAAAATACCAGAAGGTGGTTATGATAATAAGCTTATTTTCATTACAGTAGGATTATATTTTAAACCTTTGATTAGACTCTTAAAATTTCAGAACATGCTTYTTCAATCCTAGATTTTTAAAAGACAAAAGAAAAACAAGAAGAGAAAGTAAAGTCTTACTCCTGTGGCTGAACCCAGTTTTGTTGCATAGAGAAGATCTTATTGTAAAGTTACTTAATTACATTCAGAGGACATCTTTAATTCTGATTATGACTAGAATCACGCATGTCTTCATTTAGGAAGTCCTATTGGAGTCTGTGTGTCCTAAGCACAGGCTCTTTGAAGCATTGCTAAGTGGGGTAATTTTATTGTACGGGTTTTCTTGTAAAAATTATTGTCTTTCTGGATGTCTAATTAAAATAAAGATGTAATAAAGAATTTATGGTTTTAATTAGAGCATAGATCTTAAAGCAATTATAGTGTGATTAATAATTCCTTAACAGGCTTTCTTATACGAGGAAGAAAAAAGATTTGAGCCCCATGAAAAATCAATATGCATTACTCAATTACATTAACGAAGCTACACAAAGCAGTCTAGGTCCCAATTAAATTGCTCCTCATGTTAAACTGGCAATGGAGTCTGCAGTTATTAATGAGTCTTGATCTATTTGTTTAGTCATTGTGGGTTTTTTTGAACTATAGGGTTTGGGTTTGTTTTTTTTTTTTTATTGGAAAGATGCTCTAACATAGAGATGCGTCTATGGCCTCATCCTGCCTAAATACAGTTTCAGAGGACAGAGTGAACAAGGTCTGCTCCAGAATCAACAGAACTGAGCACAAACCCTTTCTGCTTTGCCTTTACCTATGTCGTGACCCAAGGCACAGCAGAGGAGCTGCTCATCAAGGCCAAGCAGATGCAGAGCAAGGCACCAGACCCCTGTGCAGTGGTCCGTGTTCCCCGCACTCGGTGGAGGGGTTTCAGGGGACCACCAGGACCTAGCCTGAAACCACTGGGCCAAACATGCTGCTCCCCTTATTCCATACATAAAGATCACTGCCAGGAGCACCGTAGGGCTGAAAGGTCAGGACCCCAGATGCACCCAGTATCTTGCTCCATTKGTTGCCGTTCCAGGTCCTAAGCACAGGCACTGGAGGACAGCAGCATCTTCAGGAGCCGTACGCAGGAGCTCAGCACAAGGGATCCCTCACTGGGCAGCGCTTCATTTTTGTGGCGAAAAGGGAGCACAAATGGTCCTGTGCTGCACCTGCACATCCAAATACTTCTCTGACTAATGATGAACAGAAAGCTAACTGGCACAAAAGCCTTGGCCCTGACTCAGACAAACACTTTACAACGCGCTTAATTTTAAGTGTGCAGAGGCCAATAGCATTATTTATGTACCTGAAACTAAAAATAAAATAACTGAGGGAGGACACRATATAGATCTGCAATGAATGGTGAACTGAAGCTGAACAGGAAACGGTTATTCCCTATTTCTCATTAAAAGAGGAGCTCTGGAGAACACAATGAATGTACCAGGGAGCAGGTATGAAACAAACCAAAGGAAATATAATCTCAACCAACATCCCTGCAAAAGTTCCTGGCAAAAAGATATTGTGAAGGTCAAAAATGTAAATTGATTCAAAAGGGGAACAGGGAAGAGACACTCACTGATAGGGAGGTTTTCTCCTAATGGTTCAGATGCCAGTTTGGTGAAGCCCCTAATACAGGGATGGCCCAAGGCATCAGAGAACAACCACCTAGACCTGCCCATCCTTGTGTCCTTAACCATCAGCAGCTGGTTGCTGTCAGGGACAGGACACTTATCATACTCAGTACCGCTGCTCTCTTCCTCCTTGGTTCTTTTTTAGGTGATGTTTGGTAAGTATTGACGAGAGGGTTTTGGGGGGATCAGGATTTAATGTACAACTTGTGTCATCACTGACATTTCTACCAAAAATTTTATTTTACCTTTCATTAATAACCTGGCTGAACTGGTAGAGCAGAGAACTAGATAAGTTCATATTTTACAGGTCAAATGAACTTTAAAAACAACAATGTAGCTATACATTCACTCATGCACAGRCAGCTCCTGTGATCAAGCTGCCCAGCAATTGAAGCCATACTAATTTAAATGTACTACAGGGGGAAAACAATCTCACAAGAAACTTCTAATTTGTCGTTCTGTAATATGGATTGTGGCTTGGAGACTCGCTATTGATCATTAAGAACACATTGTTATAAAGGTGGACTTCTTGGTGTGAGAAGAACAAAAACCCCAAACTTCTGAAAGAAAGAAACCACCATTCGCTCCAAATAAATCTAGAGGACGTTGATGTTTCATTATGTTCAGACCCAGCTACAAGAGAACATAGATTTATTTTGGCCCTGTCAGCTTGGGTGCATCACTRCCTGCAGACCTGAGCCTTCATTGATACTTCTGAGTAATGCTGCCCTACTGAAGGGGAAAGATGCTATTAGAGCTACCTGCAGTTTTCAGCATCCAGTGAAACCTATGTATTGAGCCAGATTTCATTTCTTGAGCACCTCCTGTGTAGTTGCCTTTAAAAATGCAGCTTCCTTCAGCCAAATGACTGCACAAATTCATGTTGATTTCAAAGAGTTGGTCAGGTTAAAAAAGGAAAGATTCAGTAATTGCAATGGGGAAAAGTGAGAACTATTTAATTCCAAGTTAATACTGTGATTTGAGTGAATGCCTTAGAGCTGGTTTCAGTTACTTGCAAATCTGATTCTAAAAATCCTTTAAAACACTTCAGAAGGAGGGCAAGGTTTTCCTAAGATTTTCCTTTCATGTTATTGTCTCTCCCACTCAACAGCTTTGGGTTTTCCCAATACTCTGTGGCTGCAGCATTCACCAAAGACTCAGGACAGGGAGGCGGGCAGCACATTTCAGTTGCAAGATGTACATCCAACCGAGATAGCTGGTTGAGCAGTCCCCCTTCTCCTCTTGCCATCAAATCTGGGCTAAGACCACCCTAAATGTGGGGCTGCAGGCGCAGTAGAAGAGCTTAGGGTGACAGCCTGGTTCTCTAGATAAGTGTGTAAAGGAATCAAAGCGGAAAAAACCCACCTAATGGACTAGTGAACTGGTTAAAGCACTACAGACATGCAACAGCCATTTGTATTTAGTTTTGAATTACCGATGGCAGCATGGGCTGCTGTTTTGTGCCTGGCCCGGACAGACCCTGCATAAACACATGCCAGACTTGCAGAAAGGCCCCATTGGTGCAGGATCTGAGACAAGAGGGGACCACATGGGTCCAGGGTTTGCCCAAGTAACAGGAGCTGTCAGCACTTCATGCCTTTCAAGGCCATGTCCCAGTTAGTGAAGAGATTTTTCAGGAGACCACATTCTGCATCAAACACTGAGGACGACTTCTGGCAAGGTCCTGCACTCTGTCTCCTGTCTCTAAGTATTATCTTCACTTAACACACACCTTCCTCCTGTTATTTCTTTTCATATCCCTTTTTCCATCAGGAAATCGTTTGCCTTGGCATGTTTTTTCATCTTCTCATTTACATGTCTCCTGCAAGACTGAAACTCCAGCATTGATTTTACCACAAGATAATGTTAATAGGATCAATAAACCACAATGACTATATCAAAGTGTCTGTTCTTCACCCTCCAGGACTGCAGAAGGTGCTTTAGTCTTAAAGTACATCTAATACACCATCTCTCACTCTTCTTGTCTACTCCTATGCATGAGAGACTGTCTGTCTGCCAGGTAGAAAATAAATTATTAGCTTGCTGAAATAATTTAAATTTTAATACCACTTCAGCACATATAAAATATTACTGATGCAATTAAAAAATAGACAATCAGCTCAATGCATCTAAAAACGGGTGCTGTATGCCCTGACAGGAATAAATGAAGCCTGTTGGGAAGACTATTATAAGTACGGATTTCTCCTTAATCTAAAAATTTCTCAGCTGGTAAAAATCAGGTGTCCTATTTCAGTCAGGTCAGCCACCATTTAACAATATTTCTAGAGGCAGACTGGGCAAGACTTGGTTCAAAACAAGCTAGATCCTCTGAGGTTACACATAAGGGTCCTTTTCAGTGGAGTAAAAGAAGTTTTGTACTCTCTGGTTTCTTGGTTAGTTGTTCCACATACTGTTTTAGACGGATCATTTCTCAAAGGTCGCAGAAATTGTCCTGGTTACAGGATGGGACAAAAGGTTACAACAGAAAGTTTGCTCTGGTTACTTCAAGTCCTGAGCTGTGCACCCCCAGCAAGCACTCGCATGCTCCCAAACTGGTTATTGCAGGCAGCTGCAAAGTCACAGGAGCAGAGAGATGAATAATGTCATCTATCATTTTAAAACAAAGTATTTCCTTGCTCTTTCTGTGTTTTATTTTTCCTTATTCTTTTTGATTCTAACCGATATCTGACACTTGAACTCAAAGCATTTTGCAGACAGGATTAAAAGACCTGAAAGTCAATCTAGTTATTTTTCTCAAGATCATATGAAGTGTTTCAGTGAAACACTAATGACTTTGTTCAGCTTTGTGACCAAAATAATTTCACATTTAACTAGCAAGTACTGTGGCACTGGTGAGTTTAAAGGCAGCGTAGGGTCTCTGTACAGATGAAAGTTAGCCTGGGCTGACACCAAAGGACATCTCTGTGTTCGTGTGAATGGGAACCAGGTTTCTACCCCAAGTAATCAGAATCATTTCACTGACTGATAAAGGTAAGCAGGTGTTACTCTGAAGAGGCATAAAGCTTTTAGACAGAGGATATGAAGGCAGTCTGGCTGAGAAGCAGCAACTAAAAGCCATCACCTTTCAGGAGACCATATGAAACACAGGGGAGGGCTCAGCCCCTTTCCCAGTAAATGCCTGTCTGAAAAAGCCATGTAAAACCCTGCCAGTCTGAGTAAATCAAACCCAGCAGACTGCATTTGTGAGACTTTACTGGAGATAAAGGGTAAGATTTATAAAGYGCCTGTGTAATTCAGCAACACAAGTGCTACCAAAAATTCTTCCCTAAGGTTCTTGTAAATCCAAAACCTCTAAAAAACAGATTTTGTGACTTTTTTCCTATTGATTTAAATGGACTCTGTGTTATCCCCAGAGCATTTTAAACTTCTTATCAATATATTTTTCCAGTTTTGTTTGTATATGCCAAACAAAGCAAAGACCTTAACATTATCCCTATACATAATGAAGCAGATTTATTCTGATAGTTTAAATTTGCTTAAATTTAAAACAAAGTTCAGGCCTTTAAAAACCTAGCTGAGATGATATCATCACGTGATAGAATGCCACTTTGCCTACACAATTATCTGTTTTTCATCTCTGTATTTAAAAAAAATACCTGGAAGCTTGAAAAATATAGCAGTACTTTTATTTAAATATTTAAAGAGCCCCATTATAAAAATTCAGCTCTAAAAAAAAGTTGACAGTGAGGACAACTAGCACAGTGTGCTCAGTTACACTGGTGCACATCAATAATTTGGAGAGGGAGGAATTTTTAGAGGTCGTCTAGAGCAACCTCCTGCTCCATGCAAGAGCCAACACTTGCTTAGGTCAGCTGTGCGTTTGTCTTGCTGAATCTTGAAATCCTGGAATAACTTACCTTGGTATAGAACTTGTCTACATAGCAAAATAGGGAAATGTATCCAAATTAAAACTAGATACCTGTGTAAAATGAATTTGTTGAATCATATTTACCTTTGTGTAGGCATGGTTATTCATGACTAAGAGAGCAATAATTTGATTTTTGTTTCCAAAGTAAATTAAGGTAAGCTCAATTAAATCCAGTCTAATTCTGTATAAGATTGTCTTTTCAGAGATTTAATGCAGTTCAGCGAGTTGGTTTTAAAAGATATTTTGGAGTGGTTTGACTGAGTGCCTCCAAGTTAGATCAAGGACATTACACATGCTTAAAAATTTACTTGAGCCCTTTTGTGACAATTAAGGATCATTTTTTGGTCTTACGGATACACTTTGGGGTTTTTTCGTTTGTTTGTTTTGTTTTTTTACTTACCATACAAAACTGGAATAGCTGGTTTTAAATTAGAATTTTATATGAAAGAAAATCCCCAATTAAACACTCAGAAGAATAAYGCAGGCTTACTTTCAGTAATGTCCAAGGGAGACAGGAGGAACAGACCCACTCTGTTCGATGGGATTAGCCAGGTAACTAGGGACTGGGACTTAATTTCATTATATAATTATAATTTCCCTTTATTTACTGTGATGAGTTAGCTGTAGGTTGGCTTTCTAATGTCACCTTAACTGGCTCTGGAAAAAAGAGCAGGATGAAATAAGAATGAACGTGACGTGCTTAGCTAAAAGGTCAAATTCTGGTCTCGGCCAAGCCATCGGCTTCTGAGGTTCCCACCTGGGTGCAAACTTCCCACCGGGGGCTCTGGCCACAGTCTGGCTCATGGAGTCCCCAAACAGAATTTGGTCAAAGTACAGCTGGAGAAATTACTTTAACCTTTTAATAAGTGTCCAGTGCTAAGCAGATATGAATGACTTCCAAGGCAAAATGTCATAGCAGAACAACTGTGAACAGTGGGGAAGTCAGTGAAGGAAATCAAGGCCAATTTACACTCAGAGAGACAAACGCTGCCATTTCTTCCTCTCTCCCTTCCCCATGTAAGCATGCTATGCAATAATGTGGATAGCAGATTGGTCTCAAAGAGGGCAAGGACTTGCCAACTTACTGGCATTCAAATAACTGTGGTAATCGCTTTCCAAATTTCTAATTTGTATTTTTACTACACCTACAGTTGAGAAAAATCAGATTTTTAAAATCCATTTTCAGAAGTCCTCTGGAGTTTACTTACAGGCACATTAACCGAATTGTTTTGGTTTATACAGATTTTATAGATTTAATGTCCTTGTCTGAGAATGAGAATGCCCAGAAATGGCAATAAGGGTGAGCAAAGGGCAGAGCTGGTGCAGTAAGAGCCCCCGAGAGCACGCTGCTCTGCTGGGTGTCTGGCGGACCGCTGTGCTCCAGTCCAAAAGGAGCCCGCTTGCGTGCCAGGGAGGATGTTTTCCAGCGCTGAGGGAGCTCCGTGGGGAAAAGGCTGATCAAAGTAGTGATTAAAGGGGGATCTTGCAGGGTCAAACTGAGCTCCTTTGTTCTTCTGCTTTTTTTAAAAAACATTTGCACTCAATAAAGCTAGCTCTTCTCTTGAGGACACATCGGCAATTAAACCCTTGCTTGGCTAGCTAGACTGTCTCAGATTTGCTTTAGAAATACAGAAGGAAGTGGTGCATCTAGATTCTGGTAACCTGAAYTCTCTCCATGTCATTCATTTCTGCTCAAGCTGTTGAAGTTTTATATTAAGGTGTATTTCCAGAAATATATTTGCAAAAAGGCTGGATATACAGTTAAGCTAGTGACAGGATGTGTTTCCTCAGCCACGCAGCACACTCACTATAAACATTTTTAAAAAAATCATTATGTCCTTCAGTCAAAGCGACAGTAATAAAAAAGCAAATTAAACCATAAATACAGTAATCCCCATCAYGTTTGAGGGTGTGGCACCCACAAGAAAATTGAATCCAAGAAATCTTTACCTGAAGGGAAAATATTTTTTATGACTACACAACTTTTAAGGGTAAATTAGATGTGGTAATCTGGGCATAGTGAGGGAATGAGTTGTGATTTTCATAGGAAATGTGAGTTTTTAAGTGCAGTCTTCATCATTTGATGAAGACTACATCACCCTGAGGATGAAGAGGAAAAAGCACAAACCCAATACAGCAACTTTGCATGATAAGAAGTGATTTTTGTTTTCCAAAACTGTTTTTTTCCCAGATCAGAACCTTAAAATTGCTCAACTGCAGTAACATCTTTTGAAACTAATCACCTAAACAGAGCCCACCTCAGAGGACAGTCAGATCTTACTTTAGCTGCTCCACTCCACCTAACTGACCCCTCAGTGTTGACCCAAGCAGTCAGACGTGGGATACAGGAGCCAGAAACTCACACACAAAACCAGATTCTTTCCCAGGTTTTCCAAACGCGGGCCTTTCCTATAGGAGTTGACAAGCATTGCTTATTCACTCTGAAGTCCTGGTACAGGGCACATTACCAGACTAAGTCCCTACAAGTAAACATACAAAAATTCCACTATTTTCTAAGTTTTAGCAACAAGTTTTGCCAACTTTAACCAAGCCTTTTTTTGTTTGTTTTGGTTTTTTGTTTGTTTCCTCTCCACTTTTCTTCCCTCTTGCTTTTTTGGCAAACTTATACAAACTGCATCTTTGAAACAGCATGAAATGTGGAAAGGCCCCATTACCCCACCCTGTTATGAATCATTAAAGAAAAAAGATTATTTTTCCCCTGTAGTTTTACAAAAAAGTATTTGCACTAGATGGAAAGAGAATTTTTTTAAGCTACATCTTAGTTTCAAAAAAAMCCCACTAAGATTTTGTTCACAAAATGCTTGACAAGATGAAAATGATGCTGCTTCAAAAGTCTGCAAAACAGTTTGACCTAGTAATACCAGTTCCCCAAATGTACTGATGCAAGAGTAGAATTATTCTAAACGATATAACCATTCCCATATGTATGCAATGCTGTTTGCACAAAGTCTCGTATCTCCAACTTTGCAGTCTTTACTCACTCATGGCCCCACAAAGTTGCTCCCACAAGTAAGCCATCTCTCAAGGATTATTGATTGCCCACAACTGAAAGCCATGTGGAGCCCAAGCAACTTCAATCACARCACTATTAAACCAAATTAAAATCTGACCTTTTACATTAGAACTTGCATCTCCCAAGCATGTCTCTTGCTCCATCACGCAGGAAAAAGCAGGGCAAGAAGGCACAAGCAAGAGATGTAGACACCAGGCTAGAAGAGACACCTGACAGCAGAGGGAAAGTAGCCACATCCCTTTTCAGCCTTTAAATAGCAAAGGGTGGTCAGGAGCTGACTGGTCAGGAGCAGGGTGAGTTGGCCACACAGGATTGG